>CAJFCX010000011.1:0-85465 GCA_904066255.1 Eimeria sp. OTU-X | reverse complement strand
GTGTGTGTGTGTGTGTGTGTGTGTGTGTATGTGTGTGGGTGTGTGTGCATAATTATCTGTGCGTGTTCCCATATGTATATGTTCGTTGGGTAAGATGTGGTTTCTATAAGTTGTACAGTTGTATGTTCCCTTTTGTGTTCGTTACTTGCTGTTTAATTAAGTGGTATTCCTTGTTGAATGCATGTATATTAAGTTGTTGAGTGTTTGATGTTGCTGGTCTTACATTCGCATTCATCACTGCCTCCCACCCATGCGCCGTTTTTACACTCCCAAGGTTCGCTTTGCCCTTCTCCACATTCGCAGTAGCTGTAGATTTTCCATCCTTCCGAGGCGGCATTGCACGGGGGCAATTCGGCATCTGTGGGATCGATCGACCCCAGCGAAGTGAAGGCTACCTGGTAAGCAGCGGGGGTGAGGCAGGTAGGCACGGTGTCGTACAGCTCGCAAGTTCCGTCTGAAAACCAGTTAGCGTAGTTTATTCCCACTCCTTTTGAGTCCGGCTGGTCTTGCCCGAAGGCTCCCACAGGCCACATTGATGCCACCACATCCGTTGCATCATCTCGAGTCCCCTGAGCAGTGGGAGCTTGAGTGTATCTTGTGGGGTTATCTGAAGCAGATGCCTTGAAGACGGCCTTCCCGCAGTCCTCAGGCGCATCAACCTGCATCCTCTGACGAGGCACCATGCGGGCGCATGTGGTACCGTTCCAGACACCAAAGTGGGCACCGTTAAGCGGCTTCTCAGGACAGACAGAGGCATGGTCTAGGCGGATGTAGGGGGAGTTATAGGAGACCTTTTGTTTGGTTTTTTCGGGATAAAAACAATACCAAGTCAGAGTAGGAGAGTCGTTTCCTGCTGTGCAGTACTTGCCCGCCCCCTGGAGCAACTGCATCGAGACAGCCAAGAGAGTGCAGACCTTTTTATCCTCATCCCACACAAAAGGATATCGATACTTATCTTCTAAGTTATTGCTGTTGTTTGGTGCGTACGTCGTCCACGCCCACCAGGCGCAGAGCCCATGGTCGTCTTGCACTTCCTCGAGCTTCTTAGTGGCCGGAGCGCTGGGATTGTTCTTTTTGCGCTGTTTTTCGGCCATCTGCTCTAGCTCTGAGAGCGTCAAGGGGCTTATCTTGACTGGCTTTGTCTCCCACATTCCAAAGCCTCCTCCCAGAGGCTGCACATCCTGAGCAGAGTCCTTTATAGGAACGCGAGCCAAATAATCGTTCGGCCAGACCGCAGTATCTGTCGTCGGCTGCTGTAAGGTTATTACCTTCCCCATCACAGGGCACATACCCGCAGGCTCTCTGTACCGCCGGCTTTTCACCACCTTCTCGTTCCCTAGATCCACGTACACCCCGCTACCTACACCAGAACAGACAACCCCACACAAATACGCACACGCAACGACTGCTGTCAGCAACAGTAACAAACCAACAAATGCCAACAGGAAAAACGGATAGAAAGAGGGCTGCTGTAACTGCAGCCAGAGGAGGCCCAGCAACTAACGCTCTGCAGCAAACACAGGCGGCGGTTCCGCTGAAATTACCGTGGACGTAGGGTATGTTATATTTCAGCAAAGAGTCGCCCCAAGGGTTTGAAGTTGCATCCGAGGTGTCCCCTGCATGAGCTGAGTGGGTCCCTGCCAGATACAGAGCGGCGAAGGCACCTAGGCACAGCCTTTTTAGGCCGATCGCCTCACAACGGACCGCCATCTCCGAAACTCCCCTGTCACCGGGGCACTGTTCCTGCAGAAGTTTGTGCTGATGCTGTTGCTTCTGCTGTTGCTAAAATCTAGACACAGCAGCGGAGCGGCAGGGGTACGAGTCCTGAAGGCGTCGGGGCGGAGTCGGGGTCGGCGGCACCCGGCGGCGCAACGGCGGAAAGCGAATGGGGGAAATGAAACTGTGGTGAGTTGAATGAGTTGGTAATGAAACTGCACAAGTGTGGGGGGGAAGAAAAAGGAGGGAAAACTCTTTCAGGGCCACCTCTCGTTCAATTGTGTGCTTCCTCGCCCGAACCGGTCGCAAGCGCCGAGCCCGCAGAGAGAAGCGAAACCGGGAGAGGCGCCTGCTGTCCAGAGGCAACAACACTTATGAGTTTAAAACAAGACAAACTGGCACAAATGGAAGGAATGGGAAAAGGAGGTAAATGCAGGCAGACGAAGCGGCAGAGCTACCTGTCGAGCGGCAGCATCGGAACCGCAGCTCCGCCGGAGCAGGCAACGCCAACGTGAAAACAAGAGGAAGACGTTCAAAAATGAGGCATCAAGTATCCTTCTAAGGCTTGCCACACTCGCAGTTCAAGGAAAAGTTCATGCTTGGGGTGTACGCACACCTCAAACCTCAGCTGGCGCACTGCAGCTGGCCACTGCCCAGGTCGACCGCGGCGAACGGCGGAAGCGGTGAGGCAAGCGCGGTGTGAGCCAACACATTATGATGCTCGACTTTCAAAATACAGTACACGTGATACTTCAAAAACAAGGAAAACCCCATTTACCGTGCTCTTATCGTCCTCTAAATCCTCATTAAAGAACCGTTGTTCCTGAACTCAATGGCCTCTGTGGTATCCGAAGGACAGACCGCCCCCGACACAGGAGGCGCGTCATTTTAGGCTCCTTTGCAGAGGGCCCCACAGGTCTTGCAGCATGAACCCGCTGCTTGAGAGTGCATTAGGTTGTTTCCTTCGAGGGAAAACCAAGTTGGATTGGTCTGTGTAGGTGCATCTTGACGTACAACCGCCAGGGAAGGCTCTAGGGGAACCAGCTGGCGGGAAGTTGCAATTCAAAATACTCAGTTCCGGCTCCCACATAATTGTAAAATATAGAGTCCCAACATCTCAAATATCAGCCTTACAGCTGCAAGAAATCCAGCCCTTTTCGGGCTTGCTCTACCAAAGACACTTAGAGGCATTAGACGCTCGTCGCGAAAACGACAAACATACAGCATGTGTAAGCCTGCCTACAGGCTGCAAATATCAACTTCAAGCGGGTTTGAGTCAGTTTGTCGTGACACCTACAGCATCAACAGGGGTTCCCAACCCTTTTGCTGCCTGGTCTGTTAAGAGTCGGAGACTGCTTGGTTATTTCCCGGTGCTGCTTGTATATGGAAGGCACATTTTGTATCCCCTCTAAACTTCACACTGACTTCGAATAGAGCTTATGCCTATTGGTTGCTTTGCAGGGCCTGCTGTAATGCGCAACTAGAGGCAGGTGCAACTGCCTGTCACCCAATAGTTGTATCGCACGCATGCAACCTTCTGAAGGTTCAGGTGCTTCACGAGGGTAACCTTCGTTCTCCTCTTGCAACTTGTGTATTTGCTGTCGCTTCAGCTTGTCCCTTTAATCGAGAGCTAGCAGCTTGTCCAGCCTCTTAGTTACCCGCTCGTACTGCAGCTCAGTGTAATGGCTCCACTCCTGTTGAAGCGTCTGTGGCGTGGTTTTAGCCTCGTGAACCTTGGCCTGTTCTGCTGGCAGGTAGTTCACACCTTCCTTTGCCTTCTGACAATGCAGCTGCAAGATTGCCTGGCGCGCTTCGAATGGGGTTTGGCAATCTGTAAGCCGCACGCAGTAAGCAAGTTCTTGGATATCGATATAAACTCGCTTAATAACGTTGTTTCAGCTCTGCTGCGCACAGCAGTCCTGCATTTTCTCTTTTCACAACAAGCACTCTTCAAAGTTCATAATTAGCAGACATTGCTCAACATGTATACCACGGACGACCCCATGAGGGAAATAGAGCTCAAGATCCTGCTCTGCGTCACAGTGCAGCTGTTTCAGATCGGTACAGCTTCTTCGGCTCATTCGCTGTCTCTTGCCTGTCACTTGGTCTGCGTGGCAGTGTGTTGTGCAGTCGCAAATGACTGCTTGCTGTCTGGTGCGTGGCCCCTGTCTCCCCCGTCAACAAGCGAAGCAGCAGAGTTGCGGGCCTACCCTGAACGAAGCTCTGGAGCGCTGCCTCTGCGTCAGCTTTTGCATGCCCGGATATGAGGGGGCTTTTAGCTCGCAGATAGTGCGCAACTAGCCGCACGGCGCTCGAGTGTTGGTTGCACTGTGGATGCAGCGGGCGGTTGGTCCCCACAAACAAAAGAGCCTCCATAAGTACATCCAGCGTAGAGACCTGAAGCAAGTAGTATATAAAAAAGGAAAGTGATACGGAAATAGAGAGGGCGAATTCGAAACAGAGATGCAGATGAACAAAAGCAGATGATTGGCAGTTGCCTTGCTAGTCGGCACCTCCGCCTGGCAAGGCCTAAGTCTTCGAGTTGCGCGTCATGGACACCGGCTGCACTTCTTATCACTGCTGTACATGTTCCATGCCTAAGGGAGTCCGGAATCGCTCTTAGGAGGAAACCGTGTAGACTGCAGGGGTTTTCCTTCAGTAGACGCATGCAAGTGTAATGCTGCTAAGTAGCCGAGGCAGCACAGCGCCAGCACAAAGCGGCAGGTGCCGTGTGTTGTTGTACCTCTATATAAGTGAGTGCATCTTTCAGTGTATCCCGGAGTTCAGCAAGGCCTTCTTCTGCCATAAGAGGGCTTGTAGAGGGGCGTGTGGCTTTGTCCTGCTTCATGCAGCGTTCATGAGCGGCTTGTGCGATTCCGGCGAGAGTTTTGGGGGGAAGACCCAACCGCTGGGTGCCCGTGAACCCTGCAGGGAGTTGGGCGCGAGCTCGGTAATCGGCAGGATATACCATAAACTGGCCCAGATTTTCTTCAGTGGCGAAACAAAAACACTCCTTCCCGTACCGCACCAGCAAACGCCTGTCTCCCTTTACCAGCTCCCCGCTGCGAACTGAACACAAGCCAGTGCCGCCTCGCCCCTACCGTCGGTCTCCCATAAACCCCAAGTACCCCAGCAGCAACTGCCGGAGCAGCTGCCTTGCCGGCTCAGTTGGCAAGCTGCCGACGAGTGCGGTGCAACGGCACTGGCGGGCTACTGACAGGATTGCTAGCGATCCAAATAAGGCGTTAGCAAATGCAGCTATGGCGTCACTGGCAGGAAGAAGGATGCGCTCTTGCATTTCGTGGGCCATACTTCTAGTATGTAGGGTTCAGCGATTGTCCGGCCTACACCAAAGGCAGTGACGTGGCTCTGACGACACGCCTGAACTCACCTAGCGTGACGGGGCAGTAGCCCGCCAATGCCACTGCACCGCACTCGTCGGCAGCTTGCCAATTGAGCCGGCAAGGCAACTGCTCCGGCAGTTGCTGCTGGAGATAGGGTTTGGGCTGAGACAGCAGCAGCTGCAGACCCACATAAGAAAAACGCACGCAGGCACTCCCGTTGTCGCCTCGCCTGGCCTCCGCATGCAGTTGGTGGAATGTCTGTCTTAGAGTTTATTCTAGATTTCAGGGCTCGAAGTGTAGTTTCATCTTGTGGAGATTTGGGTGTCTGGGTTTCGGTTTCGTTTGTGGAGACAGCCTGGCAGCAACTGCAACACGGAATGCAGGTACGTTACATGAAGGTGGTCCGCAGAGCAGCAAAAAAACCGGGCTCCGTTAAACTCCACTTGATAGTCCGGCGAATCCCTGCAGTCTCGCAGGGCGTTCTGATTGATCACATGCAAAAGGACACCAGGAACACAGCCCAGTAAAAGCTGTCTCTCTTCCTCCCTTTCCTCCGGTGTGTAGGGTCTAGTGCACAGGGTTGAGTGCCAGCCAAGGGCTGACGGCTCCGTAGGCGTGTACTGCAACGTCAGCATAGTTGCAAGGAGGCCCTTCTAAGCCCTTCCCTAAGGCGAACCCAAACGCGCCATTTCAGAACTGCGATCTCTGTGTCTGTAGGTCAGTTGTTGCCTGCATGGCACTCTACCTCCAAGCCCTATCTGTCTTTGTATCTGTATGCGTCTCTTTGTCGCTGTATCTGCTTCTGCCCCCGTCTCACGTCTACAGTCCAGCAAACAGGACAGTAAGAAGCGAGGAAACCCTCCACAGCGACGTCGGTTCTTTTCTCTATGGGGCACCTCGCCGGATGGGCTTGGGCCTTGAGCCGCTCATAGCTGTGGCGCCGGCGTAGCATGACCTGGAAAACGTTTCGCCCCATAGAGCTCATACCGCCAATTTGCAGGCTGCTCGAGGCAGACGACGCAGCAGACCACCTCCCGGTGTGCAAGCAAATGCGGTTAGCTGGCTTGGGCTTATCAGCGACTCACCTCAATCTCTTTCTGCACCAAGTCGAACTGCAGCCACTGCGACTTGCCCGCGGGAACGTTCCTGAGAAGGCGATCCCCATACTTCACACCTCTCCGGTTGCCGCATCAGTTTGTGAGTTTCTCGATATTGGCCGTCTCAGGTGTAAAATGTGCAAGTCTAGGTGTGCTGGCTGCGTCCCCTCAGGCAACAGTTATCGGTATTTACGTGTCGCCAACTCACACGATTCGAACGCCCATTGAACGAAACTCCTCCACTTGCTGCAGGACGGCCTCCTCCAAAAAGGCTCTCCTTGCCTCAGCCAAATCGGAAACCTCGAGGACGTCCCGGTCATCCCCATAGGGGAAACAGGGTCCTACGAAAGCCAGCATGTTCGGTGATTAGATGGAATGCTTTGTCCTGCGCCCGAATGGCGGTTGCACATTCACCCCAAGTCCTAAAGTTCGAGTCTGGGGCACAGGCCAGAGCAGATGAAGCCCCACCGCAGTCGCTACTGCAGCTAGTCAGTTAAGTAGCCACATGTCGGGGACAGCTCACGCTGCTTTGTGGTTCCTTGATCCGAAAGGTTGGCCCCCTCTTCTTGGAGGAGCCGCTCGCCGTCGGTCCAGAGGTCATCGGGCTCAGCGTCGAACACAAAGACAATATCCACACGAGGAAACGGAAGAGCAGTGGTCACGTTTTCAGTCTCATCTTCGTCTTCATCTACCTCTCCTGCTTTTACGTCTCCACTTTTCGGCAACTCAGGCGCCGCATATGAGGGATCTGAGGAGCTGGAGAGTGGTCCCGGTGACGGCGTTTCGCTGCCAGAGTCAACAGGCAATGGATACTTCCCGCGAACGTCAGCGGACTGGGGCCGCAGGTCCCCCAGCTGTAAAGGTGGGATGCTGGAAACCCGCTCAACAGATTCTTGGGGACCTGCCCCCTCCACTGCATCTATAGGCGTAGGTTTCTCTACATCTGAGAGCTCCTGTTGCGGGGGAAGGTTAGCCTGCTCCGCCTCTGGGGGATCGCCAGAAGCTGCAACAGATCCCTCATATCTGTTGTTGCCTCCACCATGTCTGTCGTTCGGGTTCGGGGAGTCCGAAGACTGCAGAGACTGGGCCGTAGCTTCGCCGTTAGGCTGTTGGGCTGCTGGCCCTGGCTCCTCAGCCTCCACCGGGGTTGCAGGCACCTCCGTCGAGCAGGAGTTCGAAGGGCTGCTGTGCTTGAGTCTATGTATGCGAGAGAGATTTGTGAGTTCGTGGGGGGCCGCATGCAGCAGCTCCATTAGCTGCCCTACCCCAACGCCTTCCAAGCCGCATCCGTCCAGAAGGAAACCTCGCTGTTTGGCCTCGGGCGACCGAAGACGAGCCGCAATAAGCCGACATGTGCAGCACGGAGCTGCCGCCTTGCCCCTGAAACAGGATGGGAAGGACAGTGTGAGAGGGGCCTGGACGTAGTCCTTAGTAGGCCGAGCCTCGGCTACACACTGACACACTTGGATACCCATAGTTAGCATGTTTTTTTGACAGTGTCCTTACTGCTGCAGGTCCCCGATGATACACTTGCTGAGGGCTGAAGTAGGGGCAGATGCCGCAGTTACTTCCTGCACTAGCTGCAGGGGACTGACGTACAGGGCGCCGCACCACTCTGCTATCTGCTTGGCAATCTGCAGGACCCGTCCATTCATAGACGCATACATTGCTACGAAACGGGTCAGTAGGACCGAAGTAACTTAATGGACAATTGCGCAGCAGTCTAGATGAAGGTGACGAGATTCATCACCCACCAGCGTGCGGTTGCTGTTGAGCGGTCCCAAGACGACGCACGCGGGAACGTGTCTCTTTGGAGGAGGTAGTGTTCCCGTAAGAAATTTAGACGGGGTCTGACAGAAGATGTTACGCTCTTCTTCCGTCTCAGCTGGGAAGTAGACTCGGTCCCTGAAGAGGACGGGAAACTCCGCGAAGTCTCTGAGTCTCTGCGGATGTGCAGGTAAAATAGCGTTTCAGAACTGCAGCGTTTATTCCTGGAGCGCTTGCCTAGAGTCTTAAGAGGCGAAATGGCAGCGTGCGCCGGAGAACTTATGCTGGGGGTGCAGTTTCCCCCATTGTTGCATTAAAAAGGCGTCTATACGGGGCGAGGTTCCTACAGCTTACCATGGCGTCCACATCCATAGGAGAACAGAGAAGGTACTTGGAGAGCCGCACGGCCCGAGAGAGGAGGAGGCGCTGGCAGAAGGACTGCAGGCACAGGGACAGCTGCTGGCAGCAACTGATCCAACAGCAGAGGACTGCGGGTTTGGGGGCATGTAGCTGGCCGTGGTGACCTCACAAAAGCGTAGGAGGGATAGAGATTCTAAATGCAAGCAAATGAAGCCTGTATGGCTTGCCTTGGTAAGTGGGATGCACTGCGGACTCAGAAGAAGGCTCCTTCTGTAGCTGAGAAACCTATCTAGGAAGCTCCTGACAGCATCCAGCAGTGTGCCCTCGCACAACTCCGACCTCACTGTCAGAACAGGCACTCCAGCCATTGCAAACGATTTGGCACAATCGAGCAGCGCCACGTCTTGGGCAAGCTTGCACTTGAGAAACGCTTGGCGAGCTTTTTCAGAGGCCGGCAGCTCTTCATCTCCGTCCCCCGCACCATCTTCGTCCTCATCTCCAGCCCCCGATTCGCTGTCCCCTTCTGCCGATGAGTCTAAAGGAGCCTTCCGTCTGGCTTTCCGTTTCTGTAGGAACACCCGAGCCAGTGCAGATCCCAGAGCTCTGGCCTCGTGGATACTGAAGGGGCATTTAAAAGAATAGTTGAATTCTACTGATGCGCAGAACGGGCGGCACTGATAGTCCCACATTGTTGAGTGCACTGGACTGTCCAAGCGATTCCAAATCCATGCAGTGTAGCGGCTGCTGCTGCCAAGCAAACCTGCTTTCTTTCTAATGCCTGCCTCATTTTGGCCTCTGCTGCTTGTCTGTCTATTTTCTCCAGGTCCAAGCACCGAGACACCCCCACCTCGTCAGTGCATCTGCACAATGAGAGACCAGCATGGGAGAATAATGCATCACTCAGGAGAGCAGAACTGCACAGATAGCAGGGCCTAGTGGCGATTGGACTCAAGGATCAAAGCCTTACAAAAATATAACGACGCTATCAGGGAGGCGTCCAGACTTATCCATCAGACTGCCTATGTTGAGCCCTGTCTGCCCCTCTCCCTCTGCCTCCTCTTCTGTTGTTGGTGCTGCATCGACGAGAGGATTTGTGAAGACGCCAGCTGGAGGCACAAATGTGTCACGCCACAACAGTTGAACTAACAGCTAGCTCCATGTGCCAGCCAGAAACGGCTGCGCAGACGCACGACGCCCGTTTTTGTACAGCAGCAACTGACCCTGGATGAAAGCAGGGCCCATCTCGGGGTGCAGAACACTCCTTAGGGCTTCTTGGTATAGTTTTTGCTGCGTGTCCTCCTGCAGCCCTTGCCACATCTCTGTAGTTACGTCCGCTTGAACTTCAGTCACATTGTTACTGCTCAGTGACAGCAACTGCCACAGCGTGTCCTCGCCTTCGCCTGGAGAGCTTTCGGCCTCGTTGCTCATCTGTTCATTTAGGGCCTCCTCCAGAGCTGCCCTCTTTTCTCGCCTCAAATGCAGCAATAACTGCTCCTTCAAAGCTGACGAAAATGCCGTTCGCAGATCCAGGAAAGCTATGGAGTATTCGCTGCTAAGCTGGCGTACTCGCTTTTCCACCTCCGATCCCAGCGAACCCAAAAATGCTATGCTGTCACACCACAGAGAAACGTCCAAGCCAAGCCTGATGTCGTGGGGAGCCGCTTACTGTAGTCTTGATTTCTCAGTAAAGAAAAGCTAAGCTACGTATAAGCGTGAGGTTGCGTCTTACCGTGGAGGTGGAACCGCGAGCGTGCCCGTCTCTTGGGCTTCGTTGGATTTATCCAGGGATGGTAGATAGCGTCGGGTATCGGCAGCAAACTTGTATTTTTTTTCCTCGTCGAAAAGCATGTACACACGCTGCCGCACCTGCAGACTCAGCCGAGGCTTTCCCGGCAGAAGCCATTTCTCGTCACGCAAAGCCACCGGGCAGTAGTTCCCCACGTCGCCTGCGTACCGCAACACAGAGATGTGAAGGGGCTGCCCCGGTGGGGGGAAAGCGTCGAAGAAGAAAAGCCAAGTCTCTCTCATCAATGTATCTGATCCACGCGTGCAACTGATAACAAGGCAATGGGCTCTGCTGAAGCGGTAGCTAAATGCCCTACCGTACAGCACCAAAGGAAGAGGAGGAAGGAACGGAAATTTCTTAGAACCATTTTCCCATTCTTCTCCTTCGGGGGGTGCTTCGAAAGACGTAATTTGCTCAATGCGTGCATAGATCTGCAGGCAGCTCACTCTCGCAGGCATTAGATATAATAGAAGGAGTTACGGCAGCAATGTGCAGAGGTAAAGCACCTGCTGTTTGCTGTAATACAGAGAGCTCACTTCTTCAAGGTTTGGAGGGGCGACAACCCTCTCAGGCGGATCGGGCTTGATGTAGAATGGGTCAATTAACTGTCTAAGCTTGTAGTGCTTCAACAGATCCGTCAATGTAGCCTCAATTTTTGCTGGATGGAGCAAGGTGAAGAAACATGGATAGCAAGAGATGCCGCCTTGTTTGTCCTCGCTTGTTTGCAGCATTAGATTCATAGTGCGGGAACGAAGCCAAACTTTAAACCCCGCAAGTGCAAATTTTATGGCTCTACCTTCTAGTTCCTACAGGCCACAAGCTGTTTGTATATCGGCCAGCGGCCGACCACACCCACTTGGCTCAAGTTCAGTGTCAAGGACCAAAGCGTCGTCTATTTCCTTCTCTCGTTCCATTTCATTAGCGTCAATCTCCGGCTCCTCCATTTCGTCTTCAAAGATAACCTCTGAATCTGTGCATGCGTACTGGGTCGCTCCTGCGGCTTCTGCAGCCTTTAAGTCCTCTGGATTGCTGGTGAAGTGGACGATGTGGTTAAACTCAATGCCCAGCCTGGCCAGTTGTTGCAGGAACGCCTGAGTGGGGGGCTGATGAACGAGAACGAAGCCAGTTGTTACCTTCAGCAGCTCCGGAGGAGCTGTCGGCGGAGGCGGCTTTTCCTCTTTAACTTTCTTCTCTTCATGCTTTCGGTCAGAGACCTCACCCGTCTCCTCCATGTCCTCCTCTTCCTCCTCCTGCTCTTCGTCTTCGTCATCTGCAGTTTTCTGACCGTATTCCTGAACCACCCGCGACCGTCTCTCCACAACCAGATGACGAGTGTAGGAGAGACTTCTTGAGCGTGGAACAGGACTTCTTGTATGGGCCTATCGTGGAGGGGCTAAAGGTCCCTCTGCGTACTTATACTGTTTAGCGAAGTACAACGGAGAACAATTGAGCATAAAATTTCCCATGTAAGTGATATTTCCCGTAGGGCCGCACCGCTTGGTAGATTTCCATTTCGGCTCGATATTTGTCGAGGGCGTCTGCCCGCTGCAGATTCTCTTCTAGCCCAAGCTTTTGTAGAATCAGCCTGATTACCGTTTCATTACCTACCAATTGCGCGCAAACAGCAGATCCCAGTGAACTGCTGCCTTGTATATGCATGGCAGATGGAGGCAGCAACGTGCTCCTGCTTCGCCATTATCTAGTTAGAATACACTATTTAGAATGCACGCATGATTGTTTACCGAGGGCTTGGCCTTCATTTAGCAGATTCTCCTCTACATATGATGTCATGAACGAAATTTCCTTATTCGCATCAGCAGAGTCTCCGGCTTTTCCTGTCTCCGTTTCCGCGGAGGTGGACAGGTTTTCTTCGCCCGAGCTGGGCCCAAAACCGCCCAAAGGAACAGATATCTGAGGTTCGTGCGGAGACTGTTGGGCGCTTGATGTCTCTGGGGCATCTCCATCTGTGAGCTTTTCAGACGTACAAGCCCCTTCTGGAGTCTCCGGGAAGGCAAGGGCTAGCCTTTCAGGGTTGTCCTCTGCACGCATGAGCCGCTGCTCCTCTTCTTCCCGCTGTCGCTCTTTCTGCAATCGCTCCTGCAGGAGGCGTTCTTCTTTGATGCGCTCTTCCTCCTCGAGTATCCGCTGCTGTTCTTCTTTATTTCGCCGGTGGCCCTCGGCGATCTCCTTCTCCACATTCACTGTTATTAATCCGTAGGTTCGGCTAAGGAGTTTGGCCTGCTTGGCCACTCCCGCATAAATAGGGCCAAACAGGTACACATTAGTGTTGCGAGGCAGCGTGGGCGGAGTTTCGATATATTTCCTAGGGTCTTTAAGAAATTTCGCACGCTTTTCTTCGTCTGCCAAGAGAAAAAGCTTTCCAGCAAACTCTACTGCGAACTGCTTTTTCCCCTCCATAATCTTCCCGTTCTCCTGCAACGTAACCGGGCAATAAGGCCCCCATGCAGTCCAGCGTCGTTGAAGTAAATAATTCAGTGCACCCGCAGTGCCTGAATTGATTGATTCTTCCCTTCCCTCATTCGTATCAGACTCGTCCTTGAAGTGGTCGGCAGCTGCAGTGTCGCCTGCAGATGGCGCACTGGCTTCCTCTGCAATAGGCGTTGCCATGGCTTCTGAGTAGAAATGCTCCAGTTGCGACTCTCCCCAAAGATCATCAGCCATTAGGTATTTCTTCGGAGGGAGGGTGAGGTGTATGGACTCTTGCACGTCGCTTATCGCTTTCTCGGCGCCCGAGTCATCTTGCTCAGAATTGTCCCCTTCCTGGTTTGCTATTGTGTCAGTGCCTCGTGGCACACCATCTTCTTCCTGATCGTCAGCCGGCTCTTGCGGTTTGCCTCCTGCATCCCCCCCTTGTTCTTGAATAGCATCGTCTCGAAGTAGCAAGTCGCTGAAATCCTGAACTTCTGAGGCCCCGCGTACAGGGGCTGCAACCTCACCGACAGGCCTCACGGCGAGGAACTCTAAAGCGGCTGCGAGACGGGGTCCAGCCATCACTACTTCCGCCTCCAGGGTGGAAGCGTCTTGTTGATCATGATCTGCAGCGGCGGAAAGACATGCATGAGCAAGGGAAAGAGCTGCATGAGGCGTGCAAGGGCCACCTGCAGCGAAACCCTTTCAAGCGCTATTTATAGCTGGTTGCTACAGCCATACTCACCTTCTCCCGTTGCGAAGAACACCACCCTGTTGGGGCCCAAGGTCTGAAGTAGGTGCTGCAGAAGAAGCCGCTGAGACAACAGTCCCTGGGAGCGATATTCGCCAAGGCGCGCCAATTCCTCCTCGAAAGTAGACGCGCCACTAAACTTAGGAGGCAATGCCCTTTTCAACTCCTGTAGGAGACATATTTCACCAGATTTGTTAGGTAGCTTTTGTTACTGTAGTACCGGTTATCCGCAGTTGGCGACACATCACCAAAGTAGGCAGCTCAATCTTATCGTGGATGCTGCGTATCATCCCGCAGGCTCTGGGCAGAGTGCGGTTGGATTTCAAAACGCTGAAGCAATCAGGTCCCAACTTTACCTCCAGTAGGTCAGCATCAGCATTAACTGACAGCTCTAGTCCTTCTTCTCCGCCTTGATTCCCCGCTGCAGAGCAGCGCACAAGGGTGTAGTGACGGGTGTTTTCTTCTTGCCACATGAAGCTGACTAAGGCATATGTCGTGGTTGTAGGGTCAGCCATTTTGAAGCAATGGAGATTCGGTGGGTTTCATTATGCACCTGCGACGTCTAGGGCGTCCCCTCTGTCACCTACACAAAAGCAGAACCTTGGCATGTCTCAGCTCAGAGTAAGGATCCTGCATCCATAAGAAGGCACTCTGCATGAACAACAGCATTGCCTACTTGTATTCACTCCTGTGAGCAAGGCTATCCTCACCGTCTGTGCGGAATTCGTCGATCACTGCTCCGCTGGTTGTGTCCACCCTGTGCAAACCAAGCTGCAACGTGCAATCCAAATGAAAGCAGCTTGCAACGTCTGCGAGTAAATGAAAATTGTGCATCCAAATGTTCCCAGCATGCAACTAAGGCACTCTGCAAGCACGCTTCTGCAACTTCCTAATATACGTTTTCCAGCTTGCTGATAAAATACAAGTCCTAGCCTGACATGAGAGTGCGGCCGCCTTCTTTTGGGTCTATCATAAGGAATACTGCACGGCTAGGAAATGCGTCCATCAAGGGGTTGGGCTGAGGCTGCGAAGCATCTGCAGCTGCGATACGAAACAATTCGTCAGCCTCAGAATCCGAGTTAGAGCCATCAGAAGAGCTAAGTTCAGAACCGCCATCCTCTGCCAGGCACGGCCCTTGGTCATGTTCTCTCGTGTCCGGCACCTTCTCGCTTGTATCAGCTGCAGCGGTGCTACTACCCAGATTGTGTCTGCTTATACCCTCTTGATATCTGTTCGGCACTTCATCACCGCTACCAACGCGTGGCTGAAGAACTGCAGAAGCACCTGAATCAGTGCGATCTTTCAAAGTGAGCCTTCCTTCTGGAAGTTGTGCATCTGAGTTTGGAGGCATCTGTTCAGAATTAATATTCATCCTGTTGCTGCCTTCGGTGTGAACGGCCGGGGAAGCACCTTCTCGGTCATCCGTTTTCCCTCCTCGTGCCGCGTCTGCACCGTCCCTTACTTCTCCAAGTGGCTCAGTATCCTGTGCGTTCATGATGGACTTCTCAGATGCTGCCTGCATATTTGTATCTTGTTGAGAAGCCTGAGCAGGCTGTGTCGCTTCTGGCTCGTACTTCATCACAGGTCTGCTTTCATCAGCTGTTTCCACCCCTCCTACCTCAGCTTGCCGGTTTCTGGGTTCGTCTTTCCCTGCAGCTGCAACTAACGTCTCCCCCTTTTTCGTACTTCCAAACTCGGGGGGCTGTTGCGGCCCCAGTGATCGGGAAACCGGCTTGTCCCCTTCTTCAATTCCCTCTGCCTCCGTCCCCGAGCTGCCTGCATCTACCGAAGCAGCATAAGGGGCTGACTCGTCAGATTGGCTGCCTGCATTCTCGTCCCCACGCAGGTGGCCTGAAACAAGAAGGGGCAGTCGACGAAGTAGCCTGTTGTCGAACCTTATAGATTATTTGAATTCCATGGTTATCTGCCTTTGGTAGGCTGCAACATTCGTGGCCTTGTGTTTACCACCTTTCGTAGAGTCCGATAGGGGAGCTCGATCCCTTTTCGAGGACGCCAACCCGGCGAGGGCAGCGATCTGCTCTGGTTCAGAGACCGAGGGGCCCCCAGTTACTGCAATAACCCCTCCCACTTCTTCACCGACAAGTTGCCTCAGTTCATTACTACTCTGGCTCTCTAGACTTCCCATTTCTGCAGCTGGAAAAACGCCTTCTTTGATATTCGTTTTCTCATTTTTCTGACGGGCTTTCTTCTTCTCCAAAATTGCCCGCCGCCTTTCTTCTCTACGGCGATGGCGCCGCTGCTCGCATATTCGCGAGTGTCGCAGGAGCAGCTCTGGCCAGTTGAGCCGTCGACGCCCACTTAAGTCTCGCAGGTGCCTCAAAAAGGCATTGATTTCCTGCCCATTCAACAGTCCACAACGCACGTGGCCTTCCTGTCAGTCTTTTGTATGGGCTGTATGTTTTCGTAGAGTCAGCGACTGCTTCCCAAATGCAGGGCTGGCAGTACGAAGGCCCCAAAGACTGGCAGCATTCAACAAAGGGATGTTCCATAGCAAGGACGTTTGCAACCGGGATAGGTCAATGGTGAGTGGCATCAGGAGCGATTGAGATCGCTACGCTGCTTCTATGGCAAGGGCAGTTGCTTAGTTGTATTTACCTTTTTGTCCCCATTAGGTAGCTCGAGCACATACCCAGCTGTGCGCGAGCGCTTGCTTGCCATGAACTCGAGTGTGAGCAACAGCGCCTCCAGTACTGGCACGCGTGACCCTCGGCTCATCATTCGTACCAATCTGTTTGCAGAAAAATTCCACTCATCTACATACACTCCACGTTGGTAGATGTAAACGGTCACAATCGTTTCACCCATCAGCATTTATTCCACAGATACAAGATCGAAAGTCAAAAAGTCCTTTTGTTTCCTACTTATGGCGCCGGGTCTGTGATTGCCGCATGCATGTGCTTACCGCCTCCCCAAAGGGGTCAATAGAGACGGACTTATTTTGCAAAGAGCCGTGAGCAGATACTCGGCTTGCAGCCATTCCAGTCCCAAATTTGTTGCTAGTCTGTAAGCCACGCGGCTCTTCTCTATCAACACAGCAAGGCAGATCAGCTAGACATAAATCGGAAACTGTAACATGTGCGGTGCCCATCTGCGGCTGCAAAATGCATGTGCACTATGGGTTGTCTGTCCATCCTACCGGGGCCATTGGGCCCTACGATCAGGATTGCCTGCCGAGGTTCCTGAACAAAAGCCACTTCGTCATCTTCCGTCAGCATAATAGTGTTTTCCTGCGGTGGTTCCTCCGTTTGCAGATAAGCTTTGTGCCAGGGTTCTTCATCCACTTGCCCCTCGTTCAAGATTGCTGCAAAATCATACATGGACTGAACGCTAAGGCACGCGTGCACAGCCCTATGCACCCAGCACCAGCTGGGAATGCTGCAAAGGTCTACTCAATGTGAGGTTGGCTCGAAAGAAGCGGTGTCTTACGGTCCGTTTCCGGACTGATTTCCATAGGAAAGCGAGCATCTTCGGAGACAGTTTCCGTTTTGTGGGCCCCTGTAGAAGTGAAAAATTAATACTTTCAACCAAGAGCAGATGGGCTGCACTATGCATTGCAGCATGCGCAAGATTATCATGCGTTACATAATACGGTATTGCCAGCGACTGCGCGTAGGCAGACATAAGCGCCGATGCAAAGGATGCCGTTTCCCAGGTCGCATACCAATTCGCAGGAAGGTTGAATTATTGTAGTCGGAGCGACGCCTGACAATAACAGAGCCCACTCCGTCTATCATAATTGATTGCCGGAATGTCCGAGCTCGTTTCCACTTCAGCGTCTCTTCACACAGACTGTAGAAGACCTGTTTCTTGAAGTTCCCTGAGTGCCGCGTTAACCTTTGCGTAGGCCCTCCGGTACCTCTCGTATGCATACCCGAACCGGCGTCACCAACTTCTTCCGTGGATGGTGTCTCCTGGGGTTCTGCAACTGGTGTTGGTTCTTCCTCCTCTACGTTGATCTCGGTTCTGCCTTCTTGTTGCCCCCCAACTTGAATTAGTTTTTCCGGCTCGGGCTCCAGCTCCGGCTCGGACTCCAGCTCCGTCTCGGGCTCCAGCTCCTCGGGGTCCAGCTCCGGCTCTGGACCCGGTTCTGGCTCTGGATCTTGCTCCGGCTCTGGCTCCAGCTCCGGCTCTGGACTCGGTTCTGGCTCTGGTTTTGGTTCCATCTCATGGTCTTGCTTTAACTTTTCATGCTGCTCCGAATGCTGATCTAGCTCTGCCTCTGGCTCAGGCTCAGGCTTCGATTCTGTTTCGGCTTCACCTACCTGCTCTAGGCCAGATGGTGACGCTTGTTCCGTGTCAGGCCCACCTGGAGACGTAGAGACAGGTGGTTGTTCACATTTGCTTAATGACAGGGCACTCTTAAGTTCCTCCAGGCTCAGATCATTCCCCTCGACTGATGTCAGATCTTGGAGCAGCGCTACTTGAGTGTCATCCAACTGGCAGATGCCTTTGTGGAATTCCGGTTCCTGCACCACTTCAGATTCACTCTCTTGCACTTTCTCCCGTGAAGTCGCTTCGTGTTCAGCCACTTGTTTATTCAGCAGCAAAGGAGGCGCTCCCTTGAGGCGAACCAATTTCGGCATGCCCTCCACTTGCACTGGAAGACCCATGGACTTGAATGGCCTAAGATCCTCGTCCGAGACGCCGGATATTCGAAGGGGTAAGTCGCTTTTGCTCTGGTAGTCTGCGAAGTGTCGGCGAGCAGCTGCAGTCGTCGGCTTCGGCGCTGCTGGATCTGCACCGGCTTGCTCAGTACACAGCAGCGTTTCCTCCTCTTGAACAGTAGGAAGTTCTGGTTCTGTGCATTCCCGGCGGATAACTTGAACGTCTTGACTTCGCCTCTGCTGTAGGATTGCTGAGACAGATTTTGAGAAAACACTCTCCAGAAATGCACGCGAGGCAGCTCCCAGTGGAGCTATGTTTGAGTAGTCCGCCCATTCAGTTGACACCGGTTCATCCTGTGACGTCGATATGAAGTCGTGGAGCACCTCCTCATGAAGTTCAAGGCTTTCAAGAGGCTTTTTCTCTCCGCTCATATGGGCAACCAGCAGTGCTCCTACTGCTTCGTGCTCGGCTTTGCTCCACTCAGCTACACATCCAGCGTCACCATCCGAGTTCACAATCAGATCCACTTGCTGCGCGTCCGTTCGGTCTTGTTGGTCATTCTCGGGCTTCTACAGGCATGTCAACGCACAAGAGATGCAGGTGTCCCAGTCCCACTTCACGCTAAATTGGGCTTTGTAGCCTAGAATTCACTTTCTGGCGTGGTAGCAACAGCATGATTAAGCATTGCAACATCTAAAGACACCCAAAAGACGCCGTCGGACCTTCAGGTCTTTGTTAAGGACTTTCACGACAATCTTAGGCTTTATTTTTGTCATTCTCGCCCCCATCTTCGTGCGGACCCTTTTAACAGTAATTCTACGGAAGAGCCGCTTGAGGAATTCTGCATAGGCAGGACCGTCTATTCCTGGGGTCCATATGTCCGCCAGTTGAAAAAACGACTCAAAAAATGCGGAACGGCTAAGTCCGTCTTCACCCTTAGAGTCATGTCGCCATTCTTCTTCTATCAGGTCCACTACTTCGCGGCCTCTCAGTTGAGGTACGAGCACGAGACAAATGCGAAGCAAAACCTTCATTCGAACCCAAAATGAGTTATAGTTCCGTTTTGTGACGATGCACAGCAAGAAGCATTGGGTATTGCCAAGCCATCATTAGATTCGCGTGCATGAAGGCAAGCACAATGAAGTGCATGTGTCCCAGTAACTTGAAGCCTTTTGAACATATAGACTAAGATTACGACGTAGTTCTGTTCTCCGCAGCAGCGGCATGCAGCAAGAAACAGCAACCTTTCCGTACCCGAGCATACTCTTCCTTGGAAATACGATT
Source organism: Eimeria sp. OTU-X (assembly GCA_904066255.1). Taxonomy (NCBI): domain Eukaryota; phylum Apicomplexa; class Conoidasida; order Eucoccidiorida; family Eimeriidae; genus Eimeria; species Eimeria sp. OTU-X. The sequence goes on along the minus strand of CAJFCX010000011.1, from coordinate 66,304 downwards.
TCGGTCATCTTTCGCAAAGTATGCCCATGTGTCTTCCAAGGCCGATACCACTTCTTTGTGTGTCTTGAGTGCTTGGCGCTCCGCCTGCTTCTCAGGCGTTTCGAATGACGCATCTCCTAGGCAATTAAATGGACGAAGGGGGCATCGTTGGAAGTGCGTTTGTGCTCACACAATAAAACATGGTGGGCGCTTCAGCAGCTGAAACTTACGCAAAACCCTCAGTGAGCAGGGTATATGGGTGCGCCAACGAACAGGATCTACTTTGCAAGAACCCATTAGCTTCTTCTCCTACTCACCTTGAAGGTAATATGGAGTCTCACAATTTAGCTGTTCCCATTCAAATAGGTCGTCCAAGCGATACTGGGGCATTTCTAATTCTTCCACCTCACGAAGCTCAACTGTTTCTGTTCTGCCCGGCACCTCCAACTGCAAGGCAGTTGACCCATCCAAGGGGGGAACAACAGGAGAGGGGTTTTCATTAGGGCCTTTAGTCGTCGAGGAGCTACTACCCCCGTTGCTTGGAAGTAAGATCTTTTCTGCAGCTTCTAAGGACCGTTCGCCTTGCGAACCGCTGTCAACGCAAGGCTGGCTTGGATTCTCATGGGGATGCGCGAGTTCACCCGCCCCTGGAGAGTTTGGCGGGTTATCACTCATCTCGGCATCCGAGGGTATCAAGGTCAAACCACTAATTCTGCTAAGTAGTGAACATAAGGATACAGCTACAACGAGATAGCAAGGTACAGCCCACCCTTCAGGGCGCGGCCTCCAGCGTGTGCAGCCGCGCACCGTGTATGGCCAAAAAACCGACTCCAGTCCACCTGAAAAATATTGAATCCGTCCTGCCAAAGATAGAGCTCGAAAGAAGGTCTAGGCCTTCTGCTTCGAACCGGAACTTGAAGTTTGCAAGGGCTCGGAGCAATGCGCTGCTTCGGTTCGTCCCTTTACAAGTGCCAGATGATCTGTACATATGTTCGTCGAGGTGAAGTACTGGGGTGCGCGTCCTCCTCAATGGTGACCATTGAAAAGCTATTCCCCCCTGGTACTCCCGGAGTCTACGAAGTTACACTGGCAGAGTAATTACCTCGTGACTGCACCGGCTACTAGGCTACCCTCATACACGCTACATAAGGGTGCCCTTGCATGCACAAGGAAGTTCAGTACGCTTCCATATCTCTGGTCACCTGCCAGACTAGGAAAAAGTGGCATTATCTGCCTCCGTATATGAACTATTCCGCCTCCGAGAAGGCCATCAGTTAAAGAAGAGCGACTTTACCTGGGGAATCTAACCTGGTAGAAGGGCAATATGTGCGTGTCCGCTTCCTCTGAGCGGTATTCTGCGGTGTTTGCGCGCTTCGCGCAAACAAGCCATGTTTCAAAGTTCCTCTACATTGACCTCCAAAGAGCTCTGCCTATTGAGAAGATGATGCCCAGTACAACCCCGGGGATGTCTAGGCAGGCTAGGGGCTTTGGAGCTTTGGGGCTTTCCCACTGATCTTCAGTTCGTCCCCTATAAAGGCGAAGAAATGCACAATAATGGAGGGTCTTAGACAATTCAAACTGCGAACTTGGGCGTGCGTTTCCCACTCGCGGTGTGAGAGCCCGTCATCTACACGCCCGCAATCTCTGAACTGCTTGAGCAGTCCTTCCACAGGTTGATCGCGTTCTTTGAAGAGTGCTCTTAATGCCCTGAAACCCTCTTAGTTTAACGCTGCAAGTAGAAAAGCAAGCCGTTTGGAGCTGCATTGACTGGTAGTAGGCGTTTCCGTCACCTAGCAGAGTAGTTGGCTGCACCCGCTACGGGCCTGTGGGGCACACCGACGGCTGGCAAGCGCTTGGGACCTTTTCGCAGTTATTAACAAGGTACTTCTCTCGATCCACTGGGATCTCTTCTAGTATCCATTAAACACCTTGCCCTTCTGTGTTAAACTGTAGCTAGTAATGTAGCTGTGGGACCGTGCTGGGCTAGTTGCACGGCACGTTGCAGGAGTTGAGAAGCATTTGAATAACACCAGGAAAGTGAAATCACGAATATCGTAGTAGAATTTAGGTATTTTGGAACTCTCACGGTCTGGTCGCTACATTTGACGGACCACTGGTTGGGCTGCTGGACGCGCCGCGTAGAGTTTCTGTGTTGATTTAGCTGCTCTACGAGTTATTGGCAGCGTTTTATGGTGACCACTTCACTCCTTTCTAGTTGGTTAGCTGTGCACAAGTTCTTGCCTAGGGATAGGCCGGTTGGCGACGATACACGTGGCTGGAGTGACGCGCAGCAGGCTGTGGACAGGTTGACGGATGGCAACTTCAGAGGATTCTTTCTAGGTTAGGACGATGAGCACTGGCTGTCAAGAGGCCCTGGAGGCCTCACTGTACGAACAACAGCAGGATGGGAAGAAAGGCGAAGAGGACCCAACGGCGCATGAGGGCACCCTCTCCGATGCAGCGGCCCGAAGCTCTTCTGAGAGCAACAATATAGGGGGCATTCCAGTCGTAAGTTTCCCGCTAAAGCTCTCATGGCGTCATGCACGGTATTGACCGAGGAAAATCTCAACAAGAGCTGTATAGTGCTGCTCTTTAATAGGGACTCTGCTGGGCTTACGGCTTCGACAAGGGGATTAGAAATGGTGTACATAGTCTTACAAGAAGCAGCACGGAAGAGGAAGCAGTTTTGTTCCCTGCTTCCAACACGGCGGTTCTTCATATATACGGTGGAGAGGCAGAAGCGGCCCAAGGTGGCAGGCAAGTGCTGTTGCGCGGTCATGCTAACCGTATATCCGCCGTCGCAGTCTCAGAAGATAAGGAATGGATTGCAACTGGAGATATGGGGCAGGTGCGATGAACTAAATAATGTTCGCCATTGCTTGTGTTCGGTGAGCTGTGCCACAGATGATGCAATCCCTGGCTTATGGTCTCTGTCATAGAACAGCGACGTGCCTGCAATGCTGCAATTTGGTCGTTTGCAGGAGAGCTTGCTAATAGTTTGGAATCGAACGCAAGCCAAGCATGTAAAAGTGTATACCAACCCTCACCCTATGGGTACGATCAGAGTGCCACAGCCTCAGAATACTCAATGAGTTGAAGTTCACATTCCACTCACTTTGCCAAATCTAAAAACGGAATGCACGTATCTGAGCTTTCCCGGCTCATTTCTTTGGTTCAGGGGTATCGTCGATTGACTTTACGCCAGACGGAAAGCTCCTAGCCACGTTATCGAGCCTCATTCCTGAAAATTACATCATGGGAAAGGTGCCGCCCCAAAAAGCATCCGAGTGTATGGATATCCCAGCCCCGGAAGGAACTGAGCGTGCAGCTTATTCCGATTCTACGAATAGAAACGGAAACGCAGTTTCATCAGACATCTACCAAGGGGTGGCAATCTGGAACTGGAGAGACTCCGGGCAGGTCTACCTATCTACTCCCCACTCTTGATTCTAGCTAAATTCGGCATAAACATCCCAGCTGGAACAAAAATGCAGCGCATAGGCTTTTCTCATGGAATTCAGGAACTCGCCGTTGAGAGTTGCTGTCATAGCCACACCAGATATCCAGGTGAGGTTCTCGTCCTCGGCCTCTAGTCGACATCCAGAAGCGCTGTTCTAAAGCTCTCAGAAGCAGAGAGTTTAGTGAACCTCTTGGAATACCCACGCGACATACGCTAAGACTGAACAGTGATATTTCGCACCTGCGCAGCATGAGATTCGGTTCAATCAGTGGGATGTGAACGAGCTGCTGACGAGCGGTAGAAGGCGTGTCCTGTTTTGGTATTGGCATTCTGAAGACTCCTCCTTTCACTTTTACTCTCCAGCGCTCCAATCGAAGACTTTCAAACAAAAGATTGGAGATATAACTACTTCGCTGTTTGTGCCACGATCTACAAAGGCTCTCTCTGGTAGCTCCCCTCTCTCGCTGCAAAAATACTGGGCACCTGAAGTATCCTTTTGTTCATAAAGCAGTAGAAAACTCGAACCTTTAGCATCAGGTGGGGGTGGAGCTTGCATCGCGGTGATTTTCAGGTACCAGCGACGGAGACCTAGTTATGTGGAACTTAAGCCTTATTCTTGACGGGTATGCCCACAATATTGAGGATTCGTTTGAAAGGTCTACTGCACAATCGATGTACTCTTAGCCCAATACCAGATATGTAGTCGCTTCAATCGATGCCATTTGGCCGACAGAATTCGTAAACTATGTGGCGAACCTGAGACGCATTCACTTGGGGAGTTCGCTAGATGTATAGTTGAACTTGGCGCTTGCTGGCCTGCGTTCCACCTGCAGACTTAGTAGACCGGATGAGCGCAGGGCAGTTTCGATCCTAAGATTACGCAATTCATGCTTGACCTGTCTGAAAACATTTCACGACCGCTGGATTGTTGCGGGGTTTTCGGATGGAGCAGTGTGGTAAGTAATGACAGAGACATCCTCGGCTCTGGTAGCGGCAGTTTACAACCCAATGAAAGTGTGTGGCCTCTTTATTTAACAGAGGGGCCTGCGGACCTGCATCAATAGCATCCGATAGATTTTGTGCGCAGTTTCTATGACGCACAGCTCCGCCTGGTTCGTTGTTTCGAAGACTTAGATGCTGTGAGGAAATCCCACATTTCTTCAGTCGTCCAGGAAGCATAAAGAAATTGTGTCTGCTTCGAATTTTGGATTTTCTTCCACTCGTCATCAGGTGGCATTCTTCATGCTCTTAGTGCTGCTATTTCAGGGTCAGATAAAGTGTTTATCATTCGTGGAAACTACAGCACCCGACACCAGTATGTTAAGCAGAAGTCGACTCGAAACTAGTTACTGTACAGTCTTTTTGCCGGGTCGGAAGTACACGCGGTCTGAAGAGGTTGATCATATTGCTTGGTTTGGTTGTTGCTCAACTGGCCGCCTTGAAAGCCGGTTTCTCCGTCATCCGTCACTAGACTAAACTTGCCGTTCACAATTACTTTGCCGTAAAATGGTTGTTTTGTGAAAGTGGCACAGTCTCGTCCACACCTGGAGGGCTCCGCTTCCGCTTCAAAGAAGGCCTCAGCAAGTGCGAGGCGACAGTGGATGGCGGATCTTCAGCGACTTCCAGCGTTCGTGGTATCGACGTCTAAAGCTAGGATTATAGAAGTTTCTCCAACTGAAGGTTCCACGGCTGTTGAACCAATTTTGAAGGAAGCGTGGGTTACAACGAAGGTTGCAGGAAGGGCTCTATTGCTGTTCGCCTCCCCTTAGGAGCCCTGTCTACAATTCATGTATCCTGCGTAACTGTCTACTCTGCAGAAGGATCGTGAATATATTTGAGGGATTGGATTCAGTACCAACAGCTCTTGTCGTTCACCCTGTCAAGCCAATCCTCGCTGCTGCTGGAGTCACAGGTACAACACGTACCTCTGCAAAATTTTTGAATTGATTCCATTGTGCCCCATATCATCTTCGTCCCGTTTGTGGCAGCATTCATAGCCGGGTTCTGTTGCACGTGAGTCTCTCTCACTCTCCAGTACTCAGATGTGCTAGAGTTATGAGCCTCAGGCTTTGTAAGGTTCTGGAATACCGTCAGTCATGCACTGCTGGGCAATGTCTGGTTCGATAAACTATCGCCCACAGTGAGACACGCACTAAATGTAAAGCGACAATCGGGCGGCAATCGTTTCGCACTTTCCCTCCGGTGGCATTTACTATACATCTAAGATACAAAGGCACATATCTGCGTTTCCAGACACAAATGTTCTCTTCCCCTTCTTAAGTGATTGAGTCCGCAGGCTGCAGCATTCAGCCCGTCAGGAGTATTTTTGGCTATTGGTTTTAGCAACGGAACGGTGAAGATCTGCGAGTTTAAAATCCCCGAAAATTTTACTGCAACAGCGTTGGGCGGCGACATCTCTAATTGGATGCCTGAACTAATCAGCACGCGGGAAAGCCGCGACGCAGTTACCCATGTTAGTGGTCACTCACCTCACGCTTTTAGGTTTACAGGGTAGCTCCGCGATGGACGATACCCATTCTTAGTTAGCAGAATTCACATGTCTCTGCGCTGTCCCGTTGTAGTGTACGTTTTGCCGGAATTCTACCCACCTTGCTGTCGCCCACGCGGACCATCTCGTCTGCCTTTTTCGGTGAGATGAGACTTTTTTAGGGAGGTATTGTAAACAAAGCATTTCAGGTACAATGCTGGATAACGTTTCTCTACCGTCTCGACCTTCTGGACCTTGTGTTTCCAGTTTCGACTGTCGTTTGGGAAATCCGCAACTCCCTGAGGAATGGGCATTTGCAGGTTAGCACACTCCACGTTGATGCCACTAGAGGCATCCTCAAAGCGAACATCTGCTACGGAGCAGTCTTTAGGGTGTCCCTGCGCATAAGCACTGGTTATTCGCAGTGTTTGCCTAAGGTACGTAGTTCCTGGGGTAAAACGCCTTTGCCTGACGCAGAATGCCGCGAATGCTGCGCAAACGCCATATTTGTAGGAAAACATCGCTCACACTATAGAAGAATTTGTGGTCTTTCTTTCGCCCATTCAAACGGTCAGCCTCCCTTGCCGAGCGTGCCACTTGCTGGCGGTGGGCCAACTGCCGCAGCTTTGGTTGGCCCAGCGCAGTCTTTTGCATCGCGCCCGTCACAACATCCCCTCCCGACAGCATCTCCTCACCTGTATAGAGAAGGATACCCCCGCCTCTTCAGCGTAGGTGAAGACCGAAGCCTAGTTGAGTATGATCTCACCAATTCATTTGAGCACACGGGTAAGTCGCCTGCTAGTAGATAAGTTGCAGCTTCCTCAGAGGGGTAGTCATGGAAGCCCCCATTTTACGCAGTGTAAAAGCTATGTCATTTGAGTTCCCGTAGCAGCAACATCGTAGTTGGCAGATCATTTGGACTACGATGAAACATCTTGTACGTGCCTAAATGGGAGACCTGGCAATGGCCGAATGTTCCTAGGTCTTCTCAAGCGGGCGTCTCGTATAGTTGAGCAACGCGCCTTACCAGCTGGCTGTTTAGCTCTGCCGTCTCCTGTGAGCTGTGAAAAACCAGTAAAGAAAAGCTGTACCCAGTCCAATGAGGAGCAACCAGCTGACATCCCCGTTCGCCAGCCACCGTTGTGACAACAGTGTTCGTGGTGTTCTCTCATGAGCCGACCCCTAGCAGCGTGAGTGAAGAGTGGGCCGTTTTTAGGCTGGTGAGCCTGACACTGAAGTTCTCATTTATTCAACAGAAGCAAAGGCAACAATCTGGAGTGCGAATTCGATGGCTTGTGTAAAGGTGGGCGTCATCTACAAAGGCAGGCAACTTATTGCTAACAGTAAACGCAGCCTTGCGGGCCCCAGATCGCACATTTCTGTTCCGCTAGCCCCTCAGAGTGGAGCCCCCAAGATGCCTTGGTGTTTGGTTGCATTCATCTGTTCTTAGACTGCCTCTGTTGCAATTGGGAACGGTGGCGTGCTTCAGTTGGCTTTGGTCCAGGATTGGGCCAACCCTGGAGATGCAGACGGGAAATTGCGGTAAGCGGATCTCCTGCATAGACAGTGCACAGTAGCACCTACCACGAAGAGGCGCATTGTTCTACTTTTGAAATTATTGACCCCGGGGCGCTGCTACTCCTTTGCACAAAGCTGTGGCGGCATCAATGCGCGGCTGGCTTGATTTTCAGGCCGGTTCTTCTCGGCGCCTGTAAGGAGCAACTCCTAGGCATATTCCAACTTCCACTTGACGGGTTAGTTTGGCACTATTCTCTCTATGCAGCTCTGCCTTCCTTTAAAATGGTCAAAATGGCATTTGGTATTTTACTGGATAGGGCGTATATTTTACAGCGTGGTTGAAGTGCACGCATCAACAGGTAGACTTACAGTGCATTTTCCATGCTTGCAGCGATCCCTTCAAGAGTGTAAACGTAGTCGCACATGCTGGGCAAATCGTCGCTGTTGCAGCATCAGCTCCCCACAATGGACATACTATGCTTTTCTCCTGCGGGGGAAGCGACTTCACGGTTCTTCAGTGGAGGGTGAACCATGAGGCGGTTCAGAGATCGTTCCAAAATGGTACGGGCTCTCCCAATACAGCTAACAGGTTTGTATGAAGCGGGGCGTCCACCTTAGTCTCCTTTATCTGCTTGGTTTTTCTCAATGTATTCCGTCTCACTGCAGGCCCACCAGGAGTGGAATCAATTCTTTCTCGCATCCCTGGAAAAAGTCTTGTATGTCATTTCCTCATTATGTTCTCTCCACCAGCATAACGGCACTGCAGCAATCCATATTCTTAAGTTGTAGACTCACTTTTGAAGTGAACGGTTCATTATCCAATCAGTCGGCCACAGCGGGCACATGCTGATATCCATGTCAGGGCAAATTCTACCGCACAGCCAAAGAATTCTTCTACTACTCTCAACTGCGTAGCCAAGGGGAACGGACAACACGCAGCAGGCGCCTTGGAGGCACTGTGCCAGTCAGAGAGCTCCCAAACCTTCTGTGTGCTATGGGTGAGGCGCCAACGCAACTGGATCTGAATAACCTTTTAAGCGAATGCCGTGGTACTCATGGCATCATGCATCGACAGGTCACAGCTGCCACATCAAAACGAGGGGTGGAGAGCCCTCGGAAACCTGGCAGCATCACTTTTGAACGCTTTCTCGAGTTGTACCTCAACCAACGAATTTCCCGTCCATTTCAGTACTCTGACGTACTTGATGCATTCAAGCAATTGAGTAAAGGCAAGGACGGAGGCGAGATATCACCGGACACATTGACAAAACTGCTCACAACGGTGGGCAAATGGGCATTTACCTCATGAAGCCACGTAACTGTTGGTTTTCGCGCACTGCTATCTATACGATTTGCCTTTTCCTAACATATTGCATGTGTGCCGATTCAGACAGGCGAGGCTATGACAGAGACTGAATTGAGCCACTGCCTTGAAGTACGCCTCGGTCCTCAGCTTGCAACTTCAAATGTCACCGGCATTCCTTTCGAATATGACAGACTACACATGCTAAGTTCAGCCTCTATGGTTTGCTTGCGTATGATATTGACTTGGCTCATTTAGCAGATACGCGGAGAATTCATGTTGGGACAGCACCTTCATGCGCATTTGGCTCCGCAGGTGCTAACAGGCTCTCCTTCTCTCTCCTTACTTTGCTCCCGTGGCAATGTATCTGGGGATTTCTTTGCTCGTCGTGTCCTTCAAATGGAGCCTACGACTGGCTTACCGGGGTCCCACAATTAACGGCAAGAGGAATGCTTGTGAATTGTCAGCATGCCTGAATAAGCAATATTACAACCGTTTTGTATCTGCAAAGACATATACGTAGCTTGAGACTTGATAGACAAATGAGGGAACAAACACCCAGGTTATGAAGGCAGGCTTGTAGAGGTTCCAGTGAGAGACAGATGAATAGCAAAATAGACGAGTTTGATAGGCGTTAAAAGTTGGGCCCCAACGTTCCCCAGCATACAACCTCCGAGCTCGGCGAATGGCAATCAAAGCATCTCGCCAACTAGATTCATTCGCAAATCCGCATGGCCCAAGCTGCGGTTTGGCTCTATATAATCACCTAAGCTTGTTCTGCTCCTTGAGAGTCAAGAAATTGAACTGCCACGGTGCAATGAAGAATACTAATCTCATACGTGCAATGCAGGAAGGCTGGAACCCATTTACAGTTCAGCGTAATCCGCAATTAACAAAGTGAAACCAACCGAAGGCACCGTGAAAAACCAGTTCTCGTGCTTTACTGCGCCGACAAAAAAAACAACAAATCATCCAGTCAACGCAGGGGGGCTTTTGGTGGGGAGGAAAGTTATGCCTGAGGTCACGTGAAGGAATGGGATTCGCCTTTGTAGGAATAAATTCACTTAGGTTCCCCAGCTTCGGCTATTCCAACGCTTCAATGGGCCTAAACCCTAGCCTAACTAACGCTGAAACCCCGGCAAGGTGCATCCCCTGTTTTCCGGGGTTGTCTTTGAAACTGCCCTAGGTATGCAGCGCAGACGCAACGTTTTTGTTTGGCTTTATTCCCATCTTTAGTTAGTAACCTTAGCAGGAGATGTACATTAAACTCGAGAGGGAGCAACACGGGCTAAAATGATCACCTCCTTGGCAGTCTGTCTTCAGAATGCAGTGAATGAAACAAGAACTTCTATAATGAAGGACCCGCCTCAAACCCTTGGCCGGTTTCGTTATGCTGTCAACTGTAGAACATACCTCGGTATGGTTTTATGCTGAATCATGCTAAGTGGATTTCCCAATCAGATTGCCTACTTCAGTTGTTGTGAGAGATGGCGATTGCTCGGCTAGTGCAAAGGCTGTACGTGCCCCTTAATTCGAGGCAAATTGCCTAGCAGTGTCCAAAGGCGGACCCAGTTCTGGTCCTTCACGTAGGGTCACTTGCCACGCTACAGCGTATCCAGATATTCTTTGGCTAAAACAGCACAGGTCTGCTGACGTGGCATTTGCTGCTGTGCCCAAAGATCAGAACAGGTTTTGCTCGTTCAACCCAAATTAATGGAATTTTACAGGCTTCCCAGGGAAGAAAGATGGTTCGGAGAGCAGCCGTTAGGGAGACCATTGCCACCCGCGCATGGATTCTGTTGCCAGGTTGAGAGCAGTTTTTTGCCTACATTCACACCATCTCCAGATTGCATCTCGGTTTAACTATCTAGAGCTCTGGAAGCTCCTGAAGCTTCTGACGAATTCGCCTATACCTTTCAGCGTAAAGGCAGCTTGACTCCGTTGCTTGAAGCTCCTACAACAGAGAAAGTATGCCGGCTTCATTACCTCCCACTGCACTGTAGTTCAACTAGAAGCGCTAGATATGGACTTCACTTGGCGAGTACTCAGCTGGAAAGCTTCCGGCTGTCGTAGCTAAAATGGCCGTAGTGCGTACCTCGAGAACTACAGGTTTTAGATTCACAGCACCAGCTAGAAGAGCTGCTTCGGCTGCGGTGGACAGGCGTTCGCTCCGGTCGTCCAAACAGATGCACAAACTTTTGCAAATTTCGATGGCAGCAGAACGGTGAATTATCAAGGGACGCTGCTCCAGCATTGCCTGTAGAGCGACTGTAGCAGCAAGGCGAATGTCGTCTCGCGCGTCATCCAGCCGTTGCTGTAGAGGGTTTGCTGTTGCCGCAGCAAGTTGTTGCAACGCTGCATGATGTTCATCGTCCCCCTAAGCAAGACAGAATATGGGGGAGTTGACATTTACGTAATTCGATGCAGTATAAAATGCAGCACAGCAGTCGTAGCGGACGTCCTATTTTCGGCCTTAGGCCAAGATTGGCATGTTATAATGAAGTGGCACCCAGGAGCTGTGTCGGCTTATCACTGTCAATGATACCCTTGCACCCAGCAAGGGCCTCAGGCTCACGTGAAGGTCCAAAAACAACTGTCGGACAACTCCAACTGCTAAGGAACGGACGTCGGCATTCCAGTCATCATCCATACAAGAGATCAACAGAGGGGAAAGTAATGACACTGCCGCTATGACCGGCCTAACTTTCACTTGGCTGTCATTTGACCCTTGCGGTTCTGCTGTAGGCCTGTCTCGCCTACCGGTAGCCGCTGTCAGGTGACGGGCTGCTCCCGCTTCATTGAAATCCTCATCCTGTGAGTTTTCATAGTCCCCTTTATTATCTTGGTGGGGTCTGGAAATGGGCGGGATGTGGCTTGTTGACAGCGTGGGAATTATTTGCGAAACGCATAGAAGGGCGACCTGAGTATCTCACCACCCATGCTTTGTTTGAGATCGCGATGAATTTCGCGCTTGCCACTGCAAGTCACGTTTCGTCTTTTGCGTACCTTGCGCAACTTTGCATTTGCTTCTCCGGGCCGCCAGCGGAGATTAGGTACCAGTAGATGCTCCAGCAACCAGCCCCCATAAGGCCTGATGGGATACATATTTCTCACGGCCACAACTAAGTATAAGTTCTAAAACAAAATCGCCGGAGATACTTCTACGAAGCCACACGCGGGGGCGTACCGTGCAAGTGGTATGAACAATCTGAGAGAAAAGAGTGCCAGACAGGCTCCAAGAATATCACCGCGCATTGGCGCTGTAGCTTCCTGCGCTGTTCCTTGTCTCTGTAGAAGCTGCAAAAACAGCGACATATGTGAGATGCCTCCAATCTTCCAGACGGGCCTAACTCCAGAGAAGGCTTTCCAAGAGCGTAGCGACCCCTGCACCTCCCTACTTTTACAAGGTTACACATCTTTAGGCAGTTCAGATCAGTTGGGAACTCCTCGGAATCTGCAGCTTCCTGTGCCCCGTGGAGGGCTCGGAGCAGCAACAGCCTTCGCGCATTATTACTACTCCACAACACTTGCAAATTTTCTGTTGGTTGCGTTCTTGGAGACAGTGTACTAGCACCGTCCTCTCGAAGGAAGTCATCATGCAGTTCGCTGGTAACGAGGTCGTCAAGAAAAATTAGATACAGCTTCAGTGGTCGTTCACCAGTGTACTCGCAAACACTTTTCACCTGCCAGAGAAAACATGGTAGCCATTACAGGACCCACACGGATGCAAACCATTAGAATGCAATAGTCGCATGGATTATCGCATGACAGAGCCGTTTGAAAAACGGGAAGCGCTGATGAACCCTAACTAACCGGCTGACACTGAATCAGTGGCTGTACCCCACCATCTCTCGCGCTATTTCTCGGTGGCTTCGAGAGTCGACCTGCTGTAGCAATGCAGCTGCAAAGAGGCTCTTCGTCTCCATTTGGCATAGCTCGCCAGCCGCATGCAACAGCTGTAAAAGAAGAGCAGCTGTAAAGGGCATATTGTCATCGCTATCTCTGCCATATTCAGGTCCTTGCACTTGCTCTATTATTCGCACTAGTAGCCAGAGCTCTTCTCTGCCTAAACTGTAGACCCCCCGGTGAGTCTCCTTCTCAACTCCTATCTGCACTTGCTGTTTCTTATCCTCCTGCTGTCCTTCATCCCTGTTATATCTCTTAAGCCCTCTTAAAAGCCGAGCTAGAAGCAGCAGCGCTTGTTTTCGTGATTCGGAAGAGCACATATGCTTTACTGCGGAAGAGGCTTTCCCAGGGGCAGTGCCAAGGGCCGTCATGTGCTGATTTTGGAAATGCTTGGATGCATTCAGCCCGAGTGTATCAACTACAAATTTGTACCCTCCGGGAAACATCTGCAGAAACACTTTCTCTTCTTGACCAGCACCATCTGAACGCATGTCTATTTGGCGCTCCGTCTTCTCTGCAACGGCAAGCGCCAGTGCCCTTTCCTTGTCCCGTATGTACAGGTGAACTTCTTTTTGCAAACCTAGGTGGACACCGATCAAGGGAAGCCAGCAACATGGAGGCAGCAGCAAAGCAACCTGCCCCGTACACTGCAGTGCAAGCTCGACGGCTTCGAGAGAGTTGCACAGGGAACTACAGGCTCCCAATTCTTGCAGGCCCCCGCGATGCCACGGCTCGTTGACACTGTCACCACTGCTGTCACTTCCTGCAACGCTCTGGCTGTTCATTTCCCTTAAAATTGAGTGTTGGACAAGCAGTAGCAGAGCGGACGACTGCTGCTGCTCATCCTGCCGGCTTGCTGGAGGTCCTCCTTCGCCAATAGAGCAAGTTTCGTAGAGCTGCAACAGTAGGTGCGGCAGCTCGTGCAGCAGGCGAGGCCCGCTAATCGGCATTAGCGCGGCGAGCGCCCTCAGGGAAGCAAGTCGTTCATCGGTAGACCAACTTGTCAGGCGCGGTAAGAGCTGCAAAGGGAACAGGAAGAAGCAAGAGCTTGCACGTTTCCTAAGGGAATACAAATATAACCATTAATCGTCAAGGTCACAAGCTCCCAAACTGCAGTAGGTAGAGTTAGACTTAGCTTGAGCCTTCTTTCAGATGCAAGCGGATGCAACTACCTGCCTCACGTCAGCCATTAATTCTTTCAAGTGCAGTCCTGCCAATTCAGTTGCCGGCTCCCTACGGTACTGTACTGCGTTGTAAAGTCCGGAGGTATCAGCGTCTGTTTCGCAAGGGGCTAAGAGAGAGAGCTGTGCTCCCTGTGGCACTTTATCTCTGCTCTCCTGCAGCAGGAACATTGGCGAACACGATCTATGGTTACTATGGTAAAAGTGAAGGGAACCAGTTTTTTTACATTTGCTAGTACTTTTGTTGGCTGCGTGGTTCCAAAATGCACCGGTTGCCAGCGCAAGTGCGCACAGCAAAGCCACTCACGCACTCCTAAAATATCTTCACTGCCGGTTGTATCGTCGCTTGTATACTCCTCTTCTTCATTGCTGATTTTTCCCGATTGCGTCTGTTCTGCTGTCCAATCTCGATGTTGTTCTCTTCTCCGGGACAGGAAAAAGCACCGAGGTGCGACGCTCTGCAACGTTACAACAATTTCTACCTTCAGCATACGCCTTTGGAATAAGCACGTCTCCTTTAACCTCTAAGAGAGGCTCTAGTAGCAATCGTTCTACAACTTCTCCCTTACATGCAGAGCTTCGCCTGCCTCCTGGGCAACTGTCTGGTCTATATCCCCCATCAGAAGCAGGAACAGTTGCAAAAGGTGCGGGAGCACTTTCTTTCGCAGTAAAACCCGGGGAGACATGTCCTGTACCAAGCGTTTCAGCATTTGCACCATTCTCAGTCTGCAACGGCAATACCAATAGTAGCAGATGATGGCAAGTATTATCGCCATCCCCTGGCAACCAGTAAGGTGACTATTTCTTGCACGAGTTTGTGGCACACTTACTTATTCTGCGCTGCAGCTTCCTGCTGCAGCAGGGGTCTAATTGCTGTAGCAGCTGTCCGTATGTGGCTTGCAGCAGCAGCAACACCACCTTCGGCAACTGCCGCACGAGAAGAAATCGACCCTAGCAGAGCATCACATGCCGCCGTCGCTTGCTGAAAATCACGGACAGAAGCTGTCAGTTAGTGGGCGGCTCACTAAGATTCTTCATAATATATCTTATGTGATATTTTATCTCCATTCACGTCTGTTTATATGTACACTCGTAGCCATATCGAGTCGCCGTAGCAACGGCATCAGGGGTGCATTTCAAACAGAACTATCAAGGTTTCCTCGCGTACGTGGAGTCCTCGAATGTACTACGTGACTTCGAACCTACCCATCTAACTGCCCGTTGGGGTCTGACAAGGCAACTAACGAGGCGATCCAGCAACTGTTTGCAGCTCTGAGGAGGAAGCGCCAGCATATATGGCTGTGCTGTCTAGGGCCCATATCTGAGCTTAGATTTACACCACGCACAGAGGGGATTCCAGAAGGAACGAAAGCCAGAATGATTCACCATTTAGCCGCTTACCTGAAGCAACACAGATACTTCCACTTTTTGTGAAATTGCCGACAGGAGCCGGCATGCCTCGATGGCGTTGGACGGGCTTTTGTCTTTGAGCGCGCTGGAAACCCCAGCCAACAAACAATCTGCAAATTCTGTTGCGTTCCAGCCCCTGTCGCTTAGCGATACTGTCTGGGGTTGCTGTTTGTGCTGGCCTCTACTGCAGTTCCAAACGGGCGGGTCTGCAGCGTGCTGTAGTAGGTGCTGCAGGAATTGCATGTTAGTGAATCTTAGCTCCTCGCTTTTTTCTACCTCTCTAGAGGCTTCTTTTAGTCTGTCTGCTATGACTGTTACTAGAGGCTTTGCCGCTTCTGAGTTGCCATTGCTGCCGCTGCAGGTGTCACCCGCGCAGTTACGACCACACTTTAAAGTTGTACTTGCGGAATACTTCCTGCAGTCTCCTCCGCAAGAGTGCGTCTTATTGTCGGTATCTTTATTGCCCATACAGATGTGCGTTACCTCACGTCTTGAAAGAAAATTCTTTACTACTAACTGAACGAGCTCTAGCGCCGTTGCCCGGCAAGACTCTGATGCTTCATCGGCACACAAGGCAGCGACTGGGGCGTAAACATTACTCAAGAACACTCCTGAAAAGGCGCAAGGTGAGCAATTATGATCATCTCTGAGGTCTTGATGGCTGTTGCTACTTGTGGCTTGGTCACTCCTCGGCGCCCTTCTCGCAGCTTCCTCTTCGTACACGCGGAGGATGCCCCTCGCCCCTCGAAGGCGAATCACCGTATTGCTGTCGCTTAGTCTGTTAAGGTCTCTCCGCAGCAGTTGCAGTAACTGTTGGCGTTGCTGCTGCCACGTCTGCACGGTATGAGGCAGCACCTGTGGAGCCGGCATTGCTGTGGTATGCTCCAACGAGGTACGGTTTCTGCGGCCCTATTCCCAGAACTCTTGATCCTTTATGTGCATGTTAATTGATATTGTGCAGGTTTTCTAAGAGTAACGCCCCTAGTTGCGCTGACAAATATATGGTGGCTTCCGTTGACCAGTGGGGTCGTTCAGTCGGCTCCGTCCCCATGCCGTGTCTCCCTGTTGTGCTGCTCTCCGATCCTTCTCCAAATGCTGCTGTCAACGCATCTTGAAATTAATGTTCAACTTCATTGGATGAGTTGTCACAAAACCTGTTCGGTTGCCCCTCTTGGGCCGGTGGGTAATGCTGGAAATAGCTAGCCCGCTGAAGTTCCCATGTGGGCTAGACTGAAGCGAATGAATTGTTGATGCTGGCGCTACTTAAATGTAGGTGCAAACCTAAGCAAACTCTTAGATAAAAGTTTCATCGCATATAAGAAGACAAAATGTGCAAATCGATATTCTCGGCAGCTCTCAATTATTTCCACTTGGAATTTTTGCAAAGTACATTGCTGTGCAGCGAACCAGACCCAGTGTGGCTGTCTCTTTTTGTCCAGGGGCAGCTTCCGCCGGTAAACATTGTTGTGATAGAATTATATTCACTCAGTTTACTGTCCCTTCTGATATTGCACCCCTTGTTCCAAGAACACTGTACCGCCAGTCATCAAGCGTGGCCCACCACCTCCCGTAACCGCAAACTGACGCCTGTTTTTCCTCCTCTTGTTTAAATATTTACATGTTTATCTTAATTATTCTTCCTTTTACAGGTGTATGTGGGGCTGTCTAATTTCAGGAGTACCTTCACATTTAAGAGCCGGCAGCCCTTGACCCGGTTGTCTGAGCTCTATACTTCCTCTAGACAAATCAGTTACATGAGTCCTACTGACAGGTGCACGCATTGCATTTTGCAGCTTTGTACCAACGGATACACACACAACCTGGTTTCCGAACACCAACGCTTTAGAGTGATTGCCCACTGCGGTCGGTGCCGCTATGGAATGGAAGTATGGAATGGAATTGCTAGTTGCGCTATCTGCGTTGTGACTATTTATCCCCGGTAAGGTGACTAGCGTGGGGATGGGTCAAAGAAATCCTTCAGTAGGTAGGACAAGAGAAGGCCAACTGGCAGAGCATTCTGTCTGTGAGCATGCTTTTGGGCGACACGCGACAGTGTGGGGATGGGAGCTTGTGAACACGGCACACTGCAAGCACATTATTCAGATGCACAGTGTCCCCGTATACCCTGGTCACTGCGAATTAAATGCATTTGAAGGCACGTTTTAAATCATTGGCACCCAGATGATAATAAGAAGAGTCGATGCCAGGTCGTCTGGTTGCCCAAACAGAACCATTCTAAAAACTTCCATAGACTGGAATCAGTAGCATCGGCTTCTACTTATTATCATCTGGATGGGCCCGATATCACTTATAGCCACGTGAAACACAGGCATTTGCCACCCATGGAATGTCGCTTCCAACAGGAGTCGGTGCACGAAGCACATGACACAGTGTAAGCATGTTTTGAAGTATGCCTAACCATAATACCCAGGTACACATATCGAGCAGGGCAGAGGGGCAAAAAGGAACTAAGCGCATTAGGACTGTCATACCCTCAGCAATGCAGGTCAATCAGCATGAATCCTAATATCGACCACACTAGTATTTCTTAGGCATATTTAAAGTCTCATTTTGGTCAGCACTAGAGACGCCTTTTTTCCTCGATCAGGTGCATCAGGGATGAGGCGGCCTCTGAGTAGGGAAGCCCCATAAGTACCCCTACGCATGCGCCTTTTCGACAACGAGCCGCTTCAATGTTAGCCGTGCCGTTTGATCAAACGGGAGAGCCATGGCCTGCTTCCACTGTTCTCTGTTCTTTGCAAAGTGTCGGCGATAGAGGACTTGCCGTGACGCTATCAGCATCTTTATTTGTAGGAGGTCTATAAAAACTGCTTTGACGCAGCAATCTGTTCTTGGCCTTTTCAAGAATGCGCCACTCTGCACCTACTGCTTTTGCTGCTGCAATGCCTTGTTCAGCGAAACGTTGCATCATGAAGTCGGCCTCGAGCGCTTTTTGGCTTTCCTTCCTCTCTTCCTCAAGAGCCCGTTCTTTCTGCAGCTTCTTCAACTGCTGCCTATCCCTTGCCTGACGCTTCTGGTCTTCCCCCACTTGCCAAAGCTTCGTACGCTGTTCCTGAAGCCTCCGATCTTCGTCTGCCTGCGCTGCAGCTGCTGCCCTGCTGAGGGACTCAGCATATGCTGCGTCTTCCCGCGTTTTCCTTTCCTTCTCCCTTCGCTTTGCTTCAACCTGGCTGTCTCTACTCTCTTTCAGCTGCAGCTGCATGGTCATCCTCTGAAGATGTTCTGCTTCTTCTGCTTGTTTCGCATCTGCTTCGAAGCGCGCAACCTGAATTTCTTGGTGACGGGCTTCTTCTGCCTAAAGAGAGCGTCAAGAAGCTGGAGACGCATCAGGAGCTGAAGGTGTCCTAGCGAGGGGATGAGGGAACGGATATACTCCATAGCGTTCACTCCCCTCATTTCTGCCCCACGGAAGCAGCGCCTTAACACACCAGATGAAGCATTTACCTGAGCAGTTGCGAGAGCTGCAGCTCCTTGAGCTGTAAGCCTTGCGCTTCTCTCCAAGGCCCAAGCCCTAAGTTCTTCCTTCCTCTTCCGTATCATTGCCTCCCTCTGCTGGAGCTTTGAGGCGCAGGCGAAGGCGAGAGCTTCTTCGGCTTTCTGCTGGGCGTCCGCCGCCTTGCGTCGTTCTTGAAGCTCTTCGTTTGCTCTCACCAGTTCTCTGTAAAGGCGCTTAGACTGCAGGAATGCCATGACAGATACGCAAGGCGGGCAGGGTTGCAACTAAAAACCAGTAGCGTTAAAATGCTCAGGTCAACAGCTCTGTAGTAAAATGCATATAGCATGCTGATCAGTGTAAAATGTTCAAATTGTTGTGGTTATCCCCTGCCGGCGTGAATTGGAGAGGAAGCATCCAGGTGTAGAATGGACCTCAGCTTGCTTTGCTTTCTCCGCTTCGCGTTCTGCCTTCTGCTCTTTCTCGAGTTGCCGTTTTGTTGCTTCAGCCTCAGCAGCCAGCTTTTCGCTCTCTTCCTTTTTACGCTGGGCTATCTCGTCGATCTGCTGCCGTAAAAAGGCTTGAGCTTGCACGGCCCTCGCTTGCTGTTCCTGTTTGTCACGCTGCTCTCTCTCAACCAGTTGCCTGTTCAAATCTTGCTGCCCTCTCAGGAAGTCCAGTTGACGCATCTTCTCCATGGAACGTTTTTGCTCCGCCCATCTTAGCTGTTCCCTCTGCCCCGCTATCGTGTCCGCTATCATTTGTGCACGCGTGAATGATCTAATCTTTTCATCTCTTGCAGCGACCACGGCCTCAGCTCTCTCAATTAAAGCTTTTTCCAGCTCCCGCCGGCGTCTATCTTCTTCTTCGTCTTGCTTGAGGAGTTCTTCCTCCCGTCGCTGTTGTTGCAATTGTCGCTCGAGCAGCCTGCGTTGTCTTGCGTTGCAAAGCAAGTTCTGCCACCCCGAAACTCTTTCCGCTGCTACCTTCTGTTTTTCTGCCATGCGTTGCAGTTCGAGCTGCCTTTGAGGGTCTACCCCTGGGGGAATTCCAGAGGCGATCGCCTGCATCTGTTTCAGCTCGCTCTGCAGGAGGGTCACTCGGTTGCTTGTTCGGGGCCATGTTTTGAAACTGCTCTCCCCTAAGGAACCAAATGTTCCACTTAGAGCATGCCCTTCCATATTCGTGAAATCCTAGCAGTCAGTGCTATGACGTTTCACTTAAAACACTGGAGGGGACCTATGAAGACCAATGCAGCAAGGCCCTTAGGGTGTCTAGTCCCGCATGATGTGGGAGCAAGCAGACTCAGTTTATTAGGGGCATACCAACGACCTTTTTGCAAGCCTTTTGTAGAGTTGATAGTAGTATATTGCCCTCTCCAGCGAGTGCCAGGTCAGCCGACCCCGCAACGAACTAAGAGCTGCACTCGAAAACGGAGAATCCGTCGCCTCGCCCCGCTCTAACGGTTGTTAAGACACTGCATGTGTGTAATTAAGAAGTCCTGAATGCATTGTTGCTTAGCATACGGAACAATTTCAAAGGGGTTCTCATTAGTCAGGAAGAAGGATGCTGAGACCTCGCTAGCGGTCGGCAGTGGAATGAGAATCGGTCTGGAGGCAGCTCCACCTCATCACTGGCAGGTGCACAGAGAAATGAATGACCAAATTCTCCCTACAAAAAGAGCTCCTGAAATAAATTTTCTTTGCCTCCGCCCTTGCTTGTTGCCATCGGCGGGCCAGTTAAGTGGCTCGACGGCACGAGACACCGCCTTACTTTGGCCCCAGTTCCGAACCGTTAGTTATCCTTATGTGAAGATTACATGACCATTTCTCTTCTAGAAGGATGTCGATTCACTGCATCATTGAAGGAGTACTGCCATGCAGCTCGGTGCGCAGCACTAGTTGGCAGGGTGAGTGGCTCTTCATTGGGACTGACTGTGGGAGCTTGAAGACGCTGAAAATCTCGCCTGTGTCCCCTCTTCCTGGTCTAGAGGCTTCTGCGAACACGGGACCAATTAGAAGTGAAGATGCTGAAGTCTGGCACTCACAATGTCGCAGTGCACATTCGGTGAGCGCGTTAACTAAGTATAGCGGTAATTCTTGCTTTAGTGAGGGCAGCTTCCACCATCTTCAAATTCGTTTGGACAGATACCCTTGTCTCTCTGTCATGTGTACGTTGCTTCAGGGTCCCGTGTGCTGCGTCTCTGCAGACGCCGTCTGTGGCATACTAGCAACTGGGGACTCAGATGGAAACATCCGGATTTGGGAAGAGGTTAAAGGAAAATGGCATCTGCTGTCCTCTTTTCGCCCTGGGATCCCAGGGGCATTAGTGGGGCTCCAGTGGGTCCCTTTTGGGGGCGTCCCCTCACAAATATCCCTTTGCCTACTACACGATGTTGGCCACCTGCTGTGTGTGGCCCTTGAGGGCCAGCAACTGTGGTCCCGTGACGTGAAGAAGGCATGCTCCTGCTTTTGTGCTTCTCCCAATGGAACGGGCTTCATCCTTGCATCAAATGACGGGGAAATTGCATTTCATGACTCGAGGGGTATTTACATACGGAAGTTGGGTTTGAAGGCTGAGGCTGCAGGGCAAGAGGCCATCAGGGGTTAGCCAATTACTTATGGGCTTTCCTATAAACTCGTATGTAATGCGTCCAATTTTTTTTGGTTTCTGCAGCAATGCACAATTCGGCTCTTGTTTTTATCCTCAGCTCTAGCCTGGCAGCCAGGGTCTTGGGCCGTCCGACCAATTCTAGTTGCGTATTCGACCGGCCGCGGCATGCTCATCCAGCCTGATGGAGACGTTCAGCCACTTTCATTTGAGACTGGCCTTTCTGCATGCGTAGCTGCGGCGTGGAACCCCTCAGGCATGCTCGCAGCATTTCTCGGCCTCCCTTCCCTAGATACGCAATCTGTCTCAAGGCAACTCACAGGAGAACGGGAAGGAATGGTAGAACGGATACGAGGGCAGAGCCTCGTTGCTGGGACGCTGGTAGTGTTGGTACAGGCCTGTGGCAACTTAGTAGCAACAGTGAACTTGGCCAATTCAGAGCCCAGAGCTCTATCTTGGACCATCTGTGGCGAACGGCTTGCGGCAGCGGCGGACAAAGAAGTTTTTATAATATCGTTGCGCCGTCATGCTGTGTGTTGCTCATATGGGGAAAATTCCTTGGCAGCAGTAGATCCTTTTTACCACAAGCAGCTTACAACAGAGGTCTCCTTTCTTCGCGAACCAGGCGGCTACCATAGTATCCGACGCTTCAGGGGGCCCCGCTTCCTCGTATCCGGAGATTCCGTGTGTGCTGTTGTGCCGCAAGCCACACCTGCACTACCACTTACATTTCTCTGGCAGGGTGACCACTTTGGTGCCTTGCTACAATCACAGCACCAGGAAGGCCCGCACCGCCTAGCTGATGATAACGGCTTCCAAGAATCACCGACTGCTGCAAAAAATCCTCCACGAAAAACGGGGCAGGAAGGTTTTCCTGTAGAACTATGCGACACTTCAGGCAACACTGTGGAGACTGTGGTCTCTCCAATTGGACCGACGCAAGCCGTTCTACTAACTCACTGGCTAGTGATAGCAGATAGCTCACACCATCTATGGCTTTATAATATAGCCCGTGAGGAAAATAGTGCAGGGGTCCCGCTGTCTACACTGGTAGATTTAAACTGTCTGTGCGAGCTGCCCTCCAGTGGCACAGGCAACGGAGATACATGCGCATTAGATGGGCGTGGCAGATGCTTAATAGTAGCACGGACGACGGGTCAGTTGCTGAGGCTACGGTCTTCTACAACGCAGCCTCAAATCCAGCTCGAGGCCTCCGGCGTCATACCAATTCGGCTGTGCAACCTGAAGCTTAACAGAGATGCCACGGCCCTTGCGGGGGTGGACTTGAACGGACGGCTGCACATGATAGCCGCCATCGCTTCTCACGAGCATACAGGCACGCTGCATCTCTAGCCTGTAACAGTTTGTGCATGGCGTGGCCATCACTGTGATGCATATCATGGGATGTGGTGGCGTGAAATTCGCCTCAGGAAGACGCGGTGATAAGGAGCCCAGCATGCATCTGTTGACGAGTGTCTCAGGTCCCTCATCTTCTTTTGCATCGCTGCTGACAGAGCCCGTCGAAGCTGTGCTCGATTACATGTGGGCATCAGATCACGATGACCTAATCGCAGTAATGCAGCAGACAGGCTTAATGCTCATCTACACAAGATGTCATGGCGGGAGTCCCTCTTCTTTTGGGTGTGTTGAGGCATCTAAGAAACATCCCGTTGGACCCCTGTACCTGGTTGAGTTCTGTAACCTGTGTGCAAGGGCTCTCTGCTTCTCCTTACTGTTTCACCAAAAGCCAGCTCCACCGCAGCAGGAATGTTTGAGAACTTTTGATGCAGAACCACTCCTGCAGATGCGGCATTTGCTTGGAGCATGCCAAGGAAAAGCAGATGATTCAGGAGGGCTTCCGGACCTGCAGCGGGCTGCCGCGTTCGCCTCCAGATTTAATCACCCCATTCTTTGGAGGTTACTTGCGGAGGCTGCATTATCATCCGAGGAGCTGGGGATCACAGAGGAGGCCCTCGTGCGGTAGGTATTTGCAACCTCGTCCGCCAACAGACTGGTAGTGATAACAGCACACTGTGAGGGCAAAACGGCAACAGTGATTACACCAACTGAATGCAACCACAAATGCAGCTCTAGCGGTTCACGTCAATGAAGCACCAAACGTGTCCTTGTGTCACCTACCTGCCAATATCGTCTAAAGAATTCTATCATGTTACGCTTCTTTTGTGTGATTACTCAGGTGTGAGGACTACTGCAGTTTGCAGGTGCTCAAGCAAGCTCGCCTTCTGAACCCGAGGGGTGAAGGCAGACCCTTTATAGCTGCACTGTCTGGAGACATCCTGGGGGCAGGCGCATTTTATGAGGCTCAACAGAAACTAGAGCACGCTGCCCACTTATTTACTTCATTCGGTATGTGGGATGCAGCCTCAGAAACCTTGAAATTAGCTGCCTCCTCACAGAGCTGGGGAGAAAGAAGCTCTTTACGAAAGGTCAGAGAGGCGTTGGCAGATGCCTGGAAAGAGCAAGGGAGCTGGAAACAGGCAATAGACATTTACAGTTCGTTGAAACCTCAGATGGGACTTCTTGAGGCATATTTCCATTCTGGGAGGTACGAAGAACTAGAAGGCCTCGCCAGGGAACTGTCGGAAGTAGACACAGAGTTACTGTTACGAGCAGCGCAGTTACTTGCGGCTGCAGGGAGAGGAGCAGCAAGCGCGGATGCCTTCCTCAGAGCAGGGAAACCGGAGTTTGCAGTTGATGCTGCCATGTTCGGTGGCGAATGGGCGCAGGCTATCTCCATAGCTCGACAGCACTGTAACAGCACCAAATTGCAGGCGGTAACCTCCGGCTACAAAAATGCGATGCAGCATCACCCCAGAAAATGCACTAACGCAGATATCGTGGAAGCATTCCTTACTTTAGGCGCATTTGAAGCTGCCGCTCAAGAGATTGCCGGTTTCCCAAGGCACCAGGGACATCTACCGCACAATCCCCGAAGGCAGCGGAAAATGCATATCATAGCTGCGTTACTAGCCCGAAAGCACCACTATAAAAGTGGATTCAAAAAAGAGAATATTTTAGTTACCCCCACTATGACGATTGCCTGCAGCACCGCCAGTGAGAAATATGACCTCCTAAGAGAGGCTCGAAGCATTTCGGCCTACTCACTCAGTGCCGAAGAAGAGTACCATTGGCAGAGCGCAACGGCATGCCACCTGTACCTTCTCTGCTGTTTCCATTTATCTGAACACCGAGTCCGTGCCGCTCTTTGCACAGCAGTGAGACTGTGGGAGTGTTACGAACGGCAGCTGTCTTTGTATCTCAGCGCGCACCTCTTATTCATCTCCGCCTACAAATCGAAGGAGTGGGACCTGTGCTCGCAAGCGTTGCACGTGATGCAGATGGATGCCAAAGTGTCACCAGGAGGCAAACAGAGCCTGGAAGCAACAAAACGTCTGGTATTTTCAAGTAGGCAAGGGCAAGAGGCTCCATGGACGCCTCAGCTCCCTTGTCCCAGCTGCAATGCACTCAGCTCCTACTGGGAATGTTTCTGTCCATCCTGTGACTTTTCGTTCCCCTGGTGTGCAGCAACTGGCCTTCCCATTCGCTATGTCAGGTTCATTATGGAGCACAATTCTGCGAAGGAGGCTGGCGATAATCGTAACTCAGCATCGCAAGTGTCTACTGCTGGCGCTTCTAGTTCACCTGGTGACCCAGACAGTTTTTGGCCCTATGGTGGCCCAGGTGACCCGGAGGCTTGTGGTTTGTGTGGCCTTCTTACTGCAGCATGGGGGCCTGATGGTCCTCAAAGTTCCTGTCCACTTTGCAGTCAACCGTTTTCTTGCCAACCAGTAGAAAGCAAGCACCTTGAGGTGCCGCCACAGTCGCTTACCTCAGAAGACAGAGGGTGGAACGGTATCCTCAACGTCATTCCTGAAGACATTATTTTCCAAGCAGGTTGTCTCATATAAGCCCACGGTCTCATGATAAAAGCCCACATTTTCGTACAAACCTTCTAAGATGAAAAGATGAAAGGAATCTGTCGCCGCGGCTCGCTGACGTGCAGAACACAGCATATGACGACGAAGCACTTGCGATCAAGGATATCAACGTTATTATATTGTCAATGTGGATGGTGGGCAATCAAAACAACGGTCATTTGGGGGCGTATGGGAGCCTGCAGCTGGAGAAGTCAGATGATCTTGTACCGCCTATGCATTGCCTTTTCACGCGGCACAACTTCCGTGCCACTTGCTAACCAACCCACTAAAATACGTTCCTTCGAATATTTTCGGTCGAACGATGTTCATTTGGGGCCCACGCTAACTGGACTCATCAGCTTGCTAACAACTGGTTGAGGCATACAGAAGTCAGCGGTGAAAGTTCTGCATCTTGCTTAATTCCCTCACCAGGGCCACAAGCGTAAACTGCCATATTCGGGAGGCCAATTGCTTTAAGAAGGGACAGTTGCTTCAAGAAGATTTCACCCTGTTGTTTCTCACTGTGTTGCAGCCCAGTGCGTCCAGGGCCAATGCAACCCTCGTCGATCTTGTTAAGCTCACATGGGTTCAGGGCTAATGGCACAAACTCACTTCACATATGCCTGACGGAAACAGGAGGCTACTCCTGTGGGGAAAGTATTCTATTGGCGGAAAGCTACCGGATTTTGTACAATTAGAGGAGTTCAGTACACGTTATTCACAACGAAGAGGCGCAGGGCCTCAGGGCCTAGACGATATTGGAGGCTTGTTCCCCCCACCATTAGCATCCCCCACTAGATGCAAGGAGCACCCGAAAGTCCCCGTCAACGTACAAAGTTCGATAGTAGCAAGACACAGAACTACTTACAGGGCTAAATGCAACGACAGGTCAAGGGCTATTGACGGTCCGGGAGGGGCTGATTCAGCCATCATCTCATCATTCATGGAAGTGAGAGAGGCGTTCGGTACATTTCAGCAGAAATACATCCCGGTGGTTTTTCCTTCGCACTGTGAATACCCAGCAAGCCTTCCAGGGCTATATGCTTGAAAGGAAGTCATGTTGCTAGGACTGCTTTCCGGAAGTGAACTTTCTACACGGGAGTGCTATGGAAAGCCTGAGCCTGAATCTCTGTTGCCTCTTGTCACAACTAAAACTGGCGTGGATTTCAAGGCAAGTCTTGCTACAGCCAGTTTTAGTTGTGACAAGAGGCAACAGAGATTCGGTAAATGGTGTAGATTTCAAGGCAAGTCTTGCTACAGCCATTCACCGAAATCTTCTTTGCATGGCCCCATGACTCTTCGGCAGCAGACATGTTTGCTCTCTACCTTGTACGCACATATATATCGCAGTTCCGGTGCAGCAATTCTACGTTTTGGTATGAGAATCCCTTGTAGTTCCCCATCCCACATACTGACCCCGGAAACTAGGAAATGGCTTGTTTTGCCATTTACCTGTGCCCCTTAAGGATAGCAGCCGGTTTTTAGGCGTCTTCATGTGAGCGTGTAAAAATCTGCAGGACCCCTATTCAGGTTGCGCACTTTCCTGTGCAAGCTAAATATGTGAGGGGCTACTAAAGATTGCTCATTTTAAGGAATCAGATAAGGCGGTGGCGGGCTCGTCAAAGAGACGAATCAAAACTGCACGGCGGCTAAAACGTCCCCTTGATTCATACTGCCGTATGCACTCCTGAATGGAGCTGGGGCTAACGCTGCCAAGCAGCCGTATAACGTGTATCAGCGCAAGTACTGCCTGCTCTTTTTGGATGTCAGGCGCTACAGTATTTATCTGCTTTTTTGCAATAGTAACTGCCTGAACCAGACTTAAACGCGCTTCTGGGCATTCCCTTGAGTTGTTTTCTAAGTTCTCCGTGCACCACGTAGAATCTGCTGAAATTGATTCCTGAAGTTCGACAATTTGCCTAACGCAGCTGTCGATTGCCCCACTTAGCGCAGACTCCGTACACAGCTCCTGCAGAATTCGACCTGCTTTTTCACGCTGAAGATGGCTGTGCTCTGGCAAATGCCAGGCGCGGGGCATTATTAGAGACTGGGAATAGCAATAAGCGGGGAGCTTTCCGGTTGCACAGCTGCTCGATTCTCTGTTGGTTAAGCTGGCATGGCACGCTATCCCCTCATTTATTGCATCCCAGAGACAACTAGCAGTATGGAAGAGGCGCCAATGGCTTTGGGGCTGACAAGGCAAAGACGAAGTGCAGTGCAGCCCACTGCCGTCGTCTCCCTTTCCAGCCTCAGCTGGGGCAAACTCATCTTTTCTAAATTGGTGAGAGGCTCCATCTAGGCATATCTCAGCTTCAAAAGAGCAGATTTTATTCCAGGAGGCATCGCATTTCTCCCTTCTACGCATTTCCTGAAGTTGCTGAAGCTTGCTGGCCGGATGCAGTGACCCAATCAATGCATTTACTAGGTGTTTTAGGCTCTCAAAGCTTTTCGCCACTACTGGTAATGAGACTCTCATCAACATCACAGCGTGTTCCTTTAGAGCTGCAGCAGCCCTAATAGCAGACAACCTCAGCTCTCGGCGTTTACCCAACGGCATTTCCTCCAAGACCAGCGCGGGCTGCTTGTCTGGGTATCTGGAAGCACATTCGTTGGCATACTCTTTACAACCGAGGCAAAACAGTCGTCTGTGCAACGAATGGTCTTGCAGAACCTGACTCACAGTTGTAATAAATCTTGATGTTTCGAATGTTTCCTGTAATGAATTGTGAATCTCATTACTTGATAGTTGAGGAAGACTAAGAAATTCTGTCAGGGCTACGAGGGTATCTATCAAATCGTCAATACAACTTTCATCCAACTGTCTGAGTTTATTAAGGAATATGTTGGACAGTATCTTTGCTGCGGCCTGTACTGGGGAACTCCGAAGTTTATTATGGATTTCTGGGGTATCCACGGTTCGTTCTGGATCGTCGACATCAGAAAATGCTTCTGTTGCGCCCCGAAGGTACGCGTGGTCACTGTTTAGGCACGCGCTTGAAGGAACCGACGCAGAGTGTGACTGGGTAGGTGAATCATTGCCGTTGTCGTTTGATTGACCAGCCGATGAGCCCCCCAATATCAGCCGTTTAATAAGCGTCAAAGCTGTCCGCCGGATTCCCTTTCGTGTTGCAGCTTTTTGCGTTGCTGCGGAAAGCTCTTGCAACTTCGCATAAATTATATCAAACGTCCCCTCTTCGCGTATGCGTGCGTAAGGCAAATACCTTACGCATGCGTTCACCGCTGCCAAGTTAACTGGAGGGAAGCCGCAGGAAAGTTTAGCAAAGTGCCACAGTGAACCCACGTTTTTAGGTGCAGACAATTTTCTGTTGGCAAAACCGTTGCACCTAACCAAGCTGTCAAGTAGATCTTGAATATCTGGAGCCAGAGATTTGCTGTCGTCTGCTTCTAATTCAATACTCCCTGGAGATGCAACAGAGCAAATGACACCTAGCAAATGGTGCCATGTCGTCAAGGATAGAGTTTCTTGCTGCCTAACTACCCCAGGGATCAGGACTTTAAGGACCTTGGTCACGTTGTCAGCAGCAAAGCCGACGTGTAGGTCCTGCAGCAGCTCAGTGTAACAGAGTGCTTCCGCTATCTTGGGTAACACTGGTTTAAGACGACCCACACCCAGGGTTAAATCGGGAGTTTTCTGAAGGACGGCGAAGGAGCCTTCTAGCATTAATGCCAGCATGCCGATCTTCGCAACTCTCTCATGAACTTCTTCTAAACAGGATTCCTCCAGAGCGTCTTTCACAAACTCCCAGTATATCTCGGGGTCCACAAAAGCTCCTACTAGGCGTACAGCAACTTTATATGCCTCCGTCGCCTCCGGTGAAGTGTGATGCAACGCCGGCAGGACTCGGCAGCAAATCGCCAGGGTGTTATCAAGCCATTCCACACATGCTTCCTCTATGAAGGCGAAAGAAACCACCATCAGGCGAGCGGATGCAGCCATTGTGACTTCTTTGAAGTCATCCACACGTTGGAAAAGTGTGTTTGCATAACGTCTAAAGTACGTTCTAACCATCATGCGGGTTCCGAGGCAGGGCCTCGGTGGATCGCCCACGAGTGCTTCACCTTTCTTGGTGTACCTCTCTTCTTGGTCTGCGGACAGAGAGTAGCCTTCAAACCCAAAAGACTGTAAGCTTTTCGCGTACGTGATAACAAACGAGAAGAATTGGTCCGTCTCCTCACGCACTTTGCTTTCCTCAGGCAAATCCCAGTAGCCTCCCAAAGGGAACGTAAGGCAGCACTTTCCACCGTAGCTCCAGGCTTCAGGAGTACCAAGTTGCTTGATATCGCGAAGGTCCTCCTCATGAGTAGCTTCGTATTGCTTACCAAGGAGCTCCAGAAGTCGAAATACCAGCTGCTGTATGGGTCTGAATGGGTCGAACAGTCCACTCAGAAGGTAGGGGACCAGCCATGTTTCGTAGTCTGCTTTGTCTTTAAATTCGTATAGCCACCGCGCAAGGGTGTCAAAAAAGAACATTCTAACCATAGGCGACTGATCTGCCAACAGCTCGGCGAAGTAGTTACGGACTGTCGTTACTTCATACAATGCTTTAATTGGGACAATGTTCGGGTCACGCCAACCGGCGAGCATTTGAATTATTTCGCCGCTGTACTTATACACTCCAGACGCAAGCACATGAGTCAGCGCCCTAAGAGCTCCCATTCGGATCCTAGCATGTTGATGCACAAGGCATGAAAGGATTGATCTTGCTACTGGTTCGCTAAAGTGAAGCAGCATGTTTTGGTGGCGATCGAAGAACTCCACCACGGTTTGTAGAGCAACGAATTTGATATCATGGGAAATGTCCATAGTTGCCGCACGAATGAGACCTGTAATCAAATCTAGGTGGTTCCAAACAAATACGTCCGATGTCCGATTAAGCACTGTTTGGAGCACTCGAAGCAAAGTCTGTCTGACTTCCTCACTTTTCTCTACAGGCATCAATTGCAATGGCTTATATTCGGGTGTTGGTCTCATTATATGAGGGAGTTGTGCCACTCCCTCGATATCTCTTGAGCCAAATCGCGGCACTAATCCGCGGAGCACATCTCCAAGAGCCCCATCCACCTCGGCCACTTCGGTTAGAAACTTCAGTAGTAGGCAAGCAGCCATGTGACGGGCTACCTCAGAAGGTTCCGAAAGGCATAGCAGGAGGGGATCAAGTAGTACACTGAATGCTCTGTTGTAGAAAACATTCGGCACGGATGCCTCTATGAAGAGGTGCTTCAGCATCGCCAGAGCACCATACCGCTTAGCACCGCTGCACTCTTCTTTCAGGATATTGACTTGCCGTTGCACGGTAGATGCTATAAACTGCCAGCAGTCGAGTCTGTAAAGTTTTTCGGCTGGATATGCGAATTCTGCTTCGCCGCCCGGATCAGTACAGCCTTTTTGAGCAGCAAGCGCGATGGAATGCTTCGACGACGACAGAGCAGCCAGAGACTGGTGGATATTGAAGACTTTACCGTGTATTGGGCCTTTGGAGTTCTTTTTGGGGAACTGGAAACTGGATAGCGGAAGTCGGCCAGCATCACCTCTGGCACTACTTGCCTGCTTGAGCTCTTCCCATGCCCTCTCTACCGCATTCATTTTGCCCCCCTAAGGTCACAAACTATTTGGACGCCTTTCCGCAGAGTAACACACATGAGAAGTAGCTGAGTTCTCAGCGAAGTTATGACTGCTTTAGAAGCACTCTAAAAAGGCCCGTGGTTCTGGGGAAAACCAGCAAGGCCACTGGTTGCAATATTGAACTGGTATGCGCTCAGACTTATGAGTGATAAATGGTGGGCAAGCGTTTGCATAGCAGAGGCTTCTCGTCAACATGTGTGGCTTATCATGTACGCCTCATTATGAAAGTATCTCAGTAGGCGAGAGACCTAGCTGTCCTGCAGCACAACAACGCGATGCCTGAGCAACCACCGTGTCTGCCCACAGGGCACTACGGGTTGCAGAAGTCCACTTCAACTCACACTGGATCTACTATACAGGAAGATGATACGAAGCTGGCTTGTTATCAATATAGGAGCTAAATCTCGACAAATACGTCCTACCTCCATGCTTGCCGGCTGGTCCAGCGGCGGCGCTGCAGCCGCGGTCGCCGCGGCTGTCCGATACCTGCTTCCGCTGCAGCACACTCTAGCCTTGTCGTTTTAAATACATACATTTTTGTGTTTTTCATTCCATGAATATTGATTGCGGCTCTATCACATGTCATTTTGCACCATCAACCGGCCCCACGCACCTATACGCATACTGCTACGTGTGGTTATGTCAGGTAATAGCTGCGCCAGTGCATACTTATATGTGGCAGCACCCAGATGAACATTTATTTCCATGCGTATGAAATGAGTAAGTCACATTAAGTAGAGGGCTAATTGTGCTGCATTCACTAGGTCGTGATTCGTTCGAATGATGGTACAGCTTAGCAGATTATCGCTGTCAGTGTGCTGGTCAATAAACTGCCTTCCTGCTTTTTGAGCGAGTTAAAAGTAACATAGTGTCTTCGTCGCCCTTACATCCGGAGTACGGCACGAAGTAGAGAGAGCATTGGACCCGGCGCCCCACAATATAGCAGAGCCTGCGCAATGTAAAGATTTGCTGACGTGGCTTCATAGACACTATCTAGGCGGTACACAATTACGAGGTCTCAGTAATTGTCCACAGTGTTTGTATATATAGCCCGACAAACCCCGTTTGTGCTTATATGTGTTACACGTTGCTGCAACGAAGTGCATTACAACTCAAGGTAGGCTGCCGCCTCCCCCGCAGCTACAGTCAATATAGCTGGTGACCTTAGGAGGACTGGAAACTGAAGACCAAGGCGAGTCTCACATAGCGAACTATCACAAGTATTTTGGCTCCGTTGTAGCATACAATAGCCATCGGATAAGGAGCGCAACCAGCGGAGGACTTAGCACACCGAGGTTCACGGGGTGCGAACAAAGAACCTCACCATCGCAGCAAGGCGCCCTGAAGCATAGCCACGAGTAGTACTGAAAGTGGTCACATATATCAGCCATTTACTTCCCTCAATCCGTCTAGAGAATGGTCGCGGGGCGACCATTCTCCCGGAACCCTGGCGGGTTGCCAAACTCAATGTCTGCATCCCATTCAGCAGAATGCTTTTTACACCAAAAAGTAGTTCGTGAATAATCTCTCCAGAATGGCCGGCTATGAGGCTATAGTTATCGCTGCTATGCGAAGGCAGTGCAGCAGTTTCTTGCCTGTGGAGAGTTGTAATTTGGTCCCCAGCACCGGACTCGCTAGAGCTATTACGAACATAGGCACACCTATGGCCCATTTTTGAATTAATCTCGCGCTTAAAACCAATTCTTTTGCCAATTTACGTGATGTGTCAAGACTCCCTGATGGGTGACCGCACCGACTGCGCCAAAGAATGAACTGGACGATTGTACCTTCTCCCCCAGGGCTTCAGATATCAGGTCCACTTCACAGCCTGCGCCAAGTAAAGCAAGCAAATCCTGTAGGGATTTGGATAGCCACAGAGTAAACTCGAAAAGGGTGTGAGGCAGGACTGGGAGTTTCTGTTTCACTTGACTAGTGCGGTGCTGCCTTTCGGATAAAGCCAATCGGTAACAGATAGCGTTGGGGAGAGAGAAATGAGACGTGGAATGAATACAATTGAAGAGATGAAGGACACTTTACTCATCAAAGAGCCACGTATATCGCTGTAGCTGAGAGGGAAAGGGGTAGATTTGGAAACACTGCATATATCGAGCGCACGGTTACTGGGGACGTAAACGCACCCAGAGAGGGCCGCAGAGAAAAAACCGCCAGCAGTTTGGGTTCTCAGTTTTCGGAAAGCCGAGTCAAAGTGTCGAGCTAGTTGTCGCATTTTTAGACGCCTGAAATCTCGAGGTATGTGACACTGTTGCAAAAGAGGTAGTTGGAAAAACGAGACTTCCAGAGGCGCCACCAGGCAAATAAAAAAGCGACCAGGCAAACGTCGGAGCCCCAATACGGGATGTATAACTCAATGACTTCACCACTTGCCACAGTAAATCTGGTGCAGGGGGCCCCAAAACCAGTAATTGGACACCCACACTGAATCGGGGCTCTGAGGGGATACTGTAATGTGACCTGATGGACTCTACGTTTGTTTCGAACAAGCGGTTTAACGCTCGGGCAGGCTCTCTGAATGCTCATCCACAGAGGTTCTCAAAAACGAGACCACGAATCAGTATTATGGTATCCTTCCCAGAAGGACGGGAAATACAACAGTTTTTGCAGGGTAGTTAAGGGCCATCTTAGTCACTTCAGAAGTGAATAAATAGGCCATCAATGCAATAAATATACATAACTTAGATTTTATTGAAAACCTATTTTTTGTAGGGGTGTCTCATAATTGGTACATTGCTAATTAGCGCCAAAACCTTTTGGTCCTTTAGGCTCCTACATCGCTGGCGATTGCTAGACACTAGGGTACCCTGATCCTGTGGGGCTGTTTTACGTTCCCTGCTGTTGAAAGAAGGGACTTCTGTCCCGCTGCCCCACTAGAGCTGGAAGACGACCTACAGAATAACCGGCTGCTTGCACTACTCCCTTCCGGAATAGACTTTTCGATAGGACAGTAAGCTGAATGCCATGGCTGTTCTGTGGGAAGCCGCCGTGGACGATCCAGTTTGGACCCTTGTTTCTGGGTCTCTTTCTGAGAAGTGTTCCCTTCCTTCCCAAGGTGCTTGGCCTTTTTTAATGTGACGCGGTGAGAAGTCTTAGAGGGAAAAAGTAACAGGTGCTGTAAAGCCTGCAACATCGTGCGTCGCTGGATGGTTCGAATACGGGGGCAAGAGTCATATTTGTCATGAAATCCGCAAGAAGGCAAGCACGAATCTGACTGGAAGCCAGCCGCCTTCGTGGTAGAAGAACTGCCTCCGTTCAGACCTGCCAAAACTCCGTGCCCTAAAAGCTGACCAATGAGGGCTTGCGGTTGCTTTAACGGAAAGTCGCTCTGGAGTTTCTGCGGCTGTTCATTATGGTGGACCTTCTCGTCTCCCTCCATAGTTATTTCTTCATGTCTGGATATTTCTGCCAAATTTTTTGAAGGCGAAAAGGTGCGCAGCTTTGGCTTACGATTCATTCTTGAGGAGACGTTGAGGGCGCGGGAGGCAGGACATCCGCGATAATTTTTGCTGCTGTGAATCTGTGAGACAGCTCTATTAGCCTGCATATTTTCTTCTTTGGGGACCGGAAGAGGCGCATGGCTGCGGTCAGGAAGATTCTTGCAGACGTCCATATTACCGGAATTTTGGGGAATGTGAAATTCAGCTTGTGACGTAAACGACTCGTCTACTGAAGGCACCGCAAGAGAGCTGGCTTCAGCACAGGGTTGGGCCTTTTGAACTGGCTGAGAGCATCCAGTAACAGTTTCAGGGCGGATACACTGTCCCACTCGGAAGTGTTGTGCCAGTAAAGGAGGCTGCCCATTCTTCCCTCTTCTTCTTGCTTCTGCCTGTTTCTCGATGGCATGATGCGACATTTCGAGCAGCAACAGTCGCTTCTCCTCCTCTACTTCTGCTTTTTGAAGGGCCCAAACTGCCGAAACTGCTCCTTTTTCATCTCCAATCAATTCAAAATGCTCGTTTAGAGCCGTTTGGAACATATCTATTCCATCCTCTAAGCCATTGTTCTTTGTGTGCCCTCCACTCGTATTGGCGTCGTCTTGTTGCGGCTTGGTTGCAGCACTGCTGCCGTCAGAATCGCCATGCGATGATGGGAAATGCATAATATACCGATCCTTCGTACCCAACTGGCCGTTTTCATGCAACTGGAAAGTTTTGCAGAGGGCTGTTTGAGAATCTGAGGATCCAACGTTCTCCAGCTCATTATTGGGTAGTCCCTTTTCACACCATATATCGCGACGTATACGCACTACCTGTAGCCCTTCAGCCTGCGCCTTCGCAGGCACTTCCAACCTACTGGAAATTGGGGAGCTTAAAGCATCCATATCGGGAACTTCGAAGTTGGCTAGCCTACATGATATCAACCGTTCCTCCAAAGTAAACGATGGAGCCCTAGTCTTGATTTGTCCCTGTTTACATCGATCTGGACATCTCAATTGCATGCGAGCATTTTCTCCGGAAACGAGGGAAGTGTTTGCGCATTCTGTTGCCTGACAAATACTCGCAGTACCGGCAGCCTTGTGCACCGATAGGTTAGCGGGATTCGGCATCCCTAGAACTCCATCCTCCTGCGCTAACTTCGAGTTTGTTGCCGGGGGCCTACATGTGCTTGAGCTGTTTCGTAGAGGCGGAGATGGAAGGGAACCTGATGTATCAGTTACACGTAGTTTATCTTTATTTCCGGAACGTGCGACCTGTTGGTGCTGCTGCAAGTGAATGTCGAATTCATTCTTAAGATGTCGATCAGCCACCACAATCACCGGCCTGACTTTTCGGTACGGTTGGATTTTATGCTTGCAGTCTCGTTCTCTCAATAAAGGAGAGTCTCTGTGCTGCCCCCGTTGCACAACGGAAGTGTATGACTTATCCACACTAGCCGGCTTCATCCCTGGTTTCAGCCGAGGGTTCCGCGTTAATGCCACTAGTCTCCCGCATGGATACGGTGCTTCACTGTAGTTGCGAGGCCCAGCTGGCATGCCTTGGAACTGCTTGCGTAAAGGGATCACCCTCTGTGACGATTCCAGCTTATTCCGTAGCTGAGAGCTCAGTAACGATCCGGAAAGGGTGCACCTGCTCTGTTGTGTAGATTTCTGGGAGACCTGCATAACGGATCCGCCTGTGTTTACTGCTTCACGCTCTTCTGTGGGCTGCAGCACGGTTTTTGGGCTTCGTCTGTACGGAATAGATTTATGCTGGTGGCAAATTGAAGGAACGGACACCTGTGCATCCCACAATTGGCATGGGGCTGATGGCATGTGAACAAATTAAGGGCGAATTCAAGCAACATAAGAAAGCTCCGAAACCACCTCAACGCAATCGCATTGCATAGCGGACTCCTCCGCAGTGAAATGTACTGCTAGTGAGGCACGTACAACGCTGTTGTAAGCCGTTTACAGAGGGATATATGTGAAGCCTGTCAGTGTTCTCTGGTGTAGCTCTCCCACTGACTGACCACAGGATGTGCTGTAGCAACGCATGTTGAGCCGGTCCTATCATCTGGTAAATCACCAGGGCAACGAAAGCTGAACGGCGGGCAGGTTTCCTTTCGTGCTAAATCTGCAGCAACAAGGGATCGACTGAAGTGCGGAAATTGCGCTAGTGGAAAAGAGTAATTACTCTGCAAGCTAAGCAGTGGGAGTTATGCTCATACACATTTCCTAGAGAAACCCGGGCCCCCTTTCCACAGAGTCAGGGTATACTTACCTAGACTGGCATCATCCCCAGAGCTTCCGAGGTCTGTCTGGAGGGATATCGATTCTGACATCACCAACGCTGCAAGCAGCTCATCTGCTCCTCGACTAGGATTCTCTGTCAGCTGGGAATTTTCTGAAGGAAGCCCCTCTGTCATTCTACTTGATTTTAAAGTTGTTGAAGGCCTAGCAGCTGCAGCCATTCCCCTTTCCTTCCACAACGATGCTAGCTTGATTCTCTCCCTCCTAGCCAACAGAGCTGCACGGTGTTCTTTAATGCGCTGCATTTGTTGTTCCTTAGCTTCCTGCTGCCTTCGGAGCAAGCGACGCCTGTTTTGCTGTCTAACTTCTAGCATCCTCTTCTCGATATCCAACTGACGCTCTGTAAGGGTCTGTTGTACAGAAAGCGGCCCACAAACGAGAGACCTTTTGGCGCCGGTTCGAGATATTGGCGAACTGGTACATTGTGGTACGTGGCACCCCCGAACTGGAGCACACTCAGATTTCATGGCGCTTGCAGTGGTTGAAGCCCTCGGGGAGCCAGATCCCCCCACAGAAAGAGATGCGGAAACTGCGCCAGCATCTTGGAGTATTTCCTGGGCCGAATCTACGGTGTTCTGAGGCAGCAAGTCCTCCTGCTTGCTGTAACAATTCCCTTCTGTTGAGGATTTTCGAAGTAATGCCCTGGATTTTGTGGAGAATGCCACCGTGTGCTCCACTACAGGTTGTTCCAAATGAACTGGCGTCTCATGTGTTCCGAGGCATCGCTGACTACGCTGTCGGCCTGTACTACTGCCACTATTGCTCCCACTACTAGGCCACTCGGAAAGAGGAAACCAGTCGTCTCTTTCTGTGAGTTCAGGTGTCTTTGCATCTTCTACAGCTGGCAGGTGCGTCCCGTTTTCGGCACTACCCTTTCCAGGCTTTGGGCAACAGTCGTCCTCCTGAGATCCTGAAGGACATTTACGTGCTGTCATGTGAATCTGTGGAGCAACACTGAAGCTTGAACAACGGTGTAGCAAGGCTTCCTTGTAGCTGTTATTTTGGGCCTAGACGACACGCCTCCTGTTTGTGCTGTGGATACACAGTAGAGCTCTTGATATCCCTTACTTATCGTCCAATGGAGACAGGCGTAATTACAGCCCATCCAAACTCATGCAGCGAAACGAGAAGGCGTGTGCACTAGTAACTATGGCCGAAACGAGGTGATCTCGGCGCTCGAAATGTCGGGGGAGTTATAGTTCTCCGAATTACCGTTTAGTTTGAGATCCCAGTAGTATGGAATGACACCCCCATGGGCGAGCATGCCGAGTTACCGAAACACACAAAGCAATACGGCTTCACCCTCATATTACGGTGCCAACCTGAGCTTTTGTCCAGGCAGGGGGCGAAAATGAAGCGTTCCATAAGAAAAAGTGTGAATACATTTGCCAATGCAGCAAAACGACTACTTGTTGTAGTACCCAATGTTCGATGCACGGCCTCAGGTGCTTCTGTCAAGTCGTTTACAGCAAACGTCCGGCGCCTGGTTGATCAACGCATGCAGTGACCCTGCGGCTGCGATCCAGATGCCAGCAACTGCGGGGGCTCCTGTTCGGTTAAAGTAATGCTTTGTTGTACAATGTGGATAAGATGTAAATTTTTGTTTGTGCGAGAGTCACAGATTGTTGCCGACGAACCTTAAACTAGGCATTACATGGGAGCATATCGCCTTCATGTCGCTCAACTACATTTCCTGCAGTGTAGAATGCAGTCCTTCTTATTCGTCTCCCGACTGCATTTATTCTAGTGTACTGGTTCCTTTGAGGAGCATGCAGACTCGGCTGGTACCTCCAAGGACCGAGACTTGAGTGCTCTCGATGCCTAGTCGCGAATGATCTCAAGTATACCGTCGACAGGATCCAGGTATATACGAAGTCTAAGAGGCAAGTCGATTTTCTCAGGTTTTGTATGCGCGGGAGCTGTCATACCACCTTTTATTTAAATGATCAATGCTTTTCGTATAAGTTCAAAAGTTCAAGGCAAGGGGTGTTCATCACAGTGTGCCTGCCCATAGATTGCGAATGAATCGTCCAGCGCTGTGTGCACTGCCATGCCATAAGCCATGCCACAATCTTCTTGGCAGATGGGTGATCTCCCCAATGGCGCTCTACTCCGGGTGGGATCTGCACTGAATCATGCAGAAGTGTTGGAATCTCAGATGCGGAGTTGTGCACACCTATACGAGTCTCCCCTTTGGGTTAACTGAATTCCCGAAATATTGAAGTTGAGGCATTAGTTAGTGCGCTCGGATTGATGGACACACAAAACCGAAAGGCGCAAGATTGCAAGGAGTTGCTATAGCATTTGCGGCCGTACTGCCTATGTACTCGCCCTACTCGCGTGCTCCACATATCTAAGCAAATCTAACCATACACTTTCGCCCACCCCACCAGTCAGCGCAGATCGACCATTTGCCTCCTTCCCGTGGTAATTTGCCGGTTGAAGTCCCCAGCTTTATAAAGCATAGCATATAATGCACTCGTAGACGGTGAGAGGCGTTTCCGGGCTTCCCCTGACGGGCACGTCGATGCATACGGCAGCCCAGGTTTTTGTCACTAGGGAAGGCAATAGTTATCCAAAAAACAGCAGGTTTGTTGCAGGTACTAGGACTTATTTCCTCTGCACGTGTAATTAGGTCTTGTGGCATGGCTTCGCAGTGTGTTCAAAGCAAGCAAACTGTATTTTCTCCGCTATAATGCATGCTAGTGCCAGTCGAAACCACATAAATCCACAAATAATTATGCCTTGTTTGTCAAACTGTCAAACATTCCTAACTGACGACGATCCTTCCTCATTTGTTAGATAATAGGATGACTAGAGATGGCTGCAGTTTCTCTTAGTCCGTGCGTTTGCACCCCAGCTGCAACAGCTTTCGCATTATCCAAGGAATAGTTTACGTTGTAAATCCCTTTGATGTTGCCAGACCTCCCACTTGTTTGAAGCACGATTCCGCGGAATAGATGGAGGTGCTGGATTGAAATGCTTTACAGGACTCTGCAGGTGCTATGGCTAAATGAATATGAGCTGCTGAAGCCAAAAGTCAAGCCAATGCAGCACAAGAAGGCACATATCTGTCTCAGCTGGCCCTTATGAAAAGCCACCCAAGAGGTAGTGTTCTGAAACTCGATAAGAAAGTTGAATACGGTCCACTTGGGACCCGCCCTCCTTGTATTTGCGAATAGTGTGCTGTTGCTATCTGCAAAGAGCATAAAACGCATAGTGCTTCACTCATTCCATCTGCCAACATCAACTTGGATGTCTAAATTGTTGGATGGGAGCATATGGTGATCTGCGAGGAACTCTAGCAATGACTCGCGTCGAAAATCCTATTTATGACTGAAGCACGATGGTGTCCCACCGGGAATAGGAAACACAGCGGATCCTTGAGTATGCTGGCTAACAGCTGCTTATCCATCGAAAATCCAACTGTAATGAAGCCCCGAAGGAGTGTACAGTCAAAAAAACTGCTTGGTTGGAACTAAAATCAGATGGGTCGGCAATGGAGCTTGAGCTAAAGAAGGTAAGGTGAAGCAGGAAACTTCAGTTATCCGCTCAATATCCGCTGGTGGTGTGGCGAGCATCCGTGACTCTCGTGCCTTTCAAAAGATTCTTCCAATAGCCAAGGGTGGCCTTATTTTAGAATTTTTCAAAACCTGTACACGCAATGTTAGTTTTACAGAGCTCGAAGCGGGATTCAGGGGATGCTACTGCCCCCGCGACACCCGAGAACAGATGTTGCCAGTTCTGCAAAACTCTGATAGCATGTTGTTTGGTGGCTAAGTATACGCCTCAAAACTGCAATGCCCTCATTAAACGCCTGGCAAGCCAGCTGTG
Organism: Eimeria sp. OTU-X; assembly: GCA_904066255.1. Lineage (NCBI taxonomy): Eukaryota > Apicomplexa > Conoidasida > Eucoccidiorida > Eimeriidae > Eimeria > Eimeria sp. OTU-X. Next base: position 25,836 of record CAJFCX010000011.1, on the reverse strand, counting down.
GTAATGTGAGCTTTCTGTTCTGTGTCCCTGTTGTTCTCTATCTATTGCTCCTAGATATGTAGGTTCAGCCTTTTAGCATGCAGGTTAAGCAAATCAATCCACAACGTCAGTGGAGACTATCCTGCCTCCAAGCCTATTGGATCTCAATCCATGAGAACCCACTATCAGCGTGGCTGTTGTTTATTTATCCATGAAAACCCACTATCAGCGTGCCTGTTATTTATTTTGCAGTGCTACAGGTAACAGCATTTAGATCCTCGCTTCCAGGTGGAGCAGCCGTTTCACCTTTTGTGGAATATACCCTGAACCTTCGTCAGTTTATATTGACTTCACCAACGAAATTGGCACCATTCCAACCAGTGTGCCTAGAAGTCAAACATCTCGCAACACCCCGTGTCGCAGGTCTCAGGCGGTGCCGTATTGAAGCTTGGTTGTCACCTTCAAAGATAGGTACTCACGGCATAATGCGTATAAAGTTTTGTCGTGCTAGCGGTGTATCCCGTCCAAAGATGAGATACAGGGTTTGCACGTTGAAGGTTTGTGGACTTTGTATGGCATGAGTACCTAACAGCGCAGACGCAATCCCTGCTTCACACAGACTGCAATATGTTCGAAGACGTTCTTCTTGTACCATGGGTTCACCGATGCAATAGCCCGGAAAGAGATATTTGCAAACAGCGAACCGCTACGCAAGACCGATTAATTGCATTCGACAGCAGTGGAGGCGAGTCAGTGTTGTGACGGCGTATCGCGTGTAGCCACGCATGAGTCCCAGCAGTATTACTACAGTGGACGTGCATTTTCAAGCTTAATTTAGACCTTTCCGCGGACGAAATCAGGAAGTCACGGCAATTCCATAGCAGGAGAGCATTCCCCGTCAGCCAGTGGGCAAGTGTAGGCAGTAGAGCGGAACATGCTCTCCTTGTGCTGTTCGGACACTTCAGAGGCATTCCAAACCCTGGTGCCCTGCACTTGTATTTAATTCCATAGCAGCATCGCATCCCTATATGCAGCAAACCTGAGATGAGCCACCTCTGAACCACAATACAGTTAAACCGCAGCTTCACCCCCACTATGGTCAGCATAAGCGCTACGTGGCGGTGCCTCAAGTGCGCTGCATGAGTTACAATGCATTCCAATGCTTTACAAAAACAGGTATCTAAGTCGTGTTGCGAAGTTCTTCCCTGCTACAGTGAGATCCGCGCTGACCAGTAAGATGTAGGATTGTTCCGCCCTGCCACACTCACCCTGGTGCTTTCCTGAACGAGAACCTTATATTAGCTCGAGAAAAAGCCAGCACCGTCAATTTCTTTTCTCTTTACCAGCTATCTGGACAACAGAAGAGAACGTGTGCCATTAAACCTTTAATTTTTCTTATGCGCAATTTTCTGTCCGCATTTTAAAGCCCCACAGATTTGTGCATGCATCTGGAGTGCATCTTTGGGCGTCAAAATGACAACATATTTAATTTACCCCCACATAAATTGTAGCAAAATTTAGCATGCAGGCTTTGACTCTCGGTTTGTGTTTTTCCCTTAATAAAATATAGCCGACGTTCCACATCCTCGTACAGGGGTTGCAGCCCGTTGCTGAGCGTGCGGTCCACTCAAGGGTCACTCGGCATATAAAGAAAGGCAGCAGAGCCCCCGGAGCAGCTCAATACAAATGAACAATTGCAGGTTGTCTGCTTAGGAATGGATAACTTCATAAATATACTGACGGACAATATTAGGCTGGTTGAGGGATCTGCCGTATTCGCGAAATTCCCGGTGCTGCTTACTGCAGAGCAGTCTCTATCACCCTAAGTTCAGTGCGCAGAGAAGTCCAGTGGCGTTATTGTCCCTCACGAAGTTGACTGCTGGAAAAGCCGTCCACGGGATATGAGAAATGTCCGGCCAACCACAAAACGCGAACCTCTCAGCCTGTGGCAGCGAGCTGCTCAGGTGCATTGAGGAATTGAAAAAGAAGCGAGACGATCTAGCAAGAAATATTCAGGCGGTCTGCCAAACTTTACAGCATCATAATATCTGATGTTCGCTTAATACTGTGAAGCACTGCAGTATCGTACTACACCACCATTGCCATCATGCCAATATTTTGATGGTCTCTTCGTATATTTAATGCTCGCCCGGACACCATGTCTGCAGGAAGCTGAAGAAAAGGAAAAAATTCAGCGAGGGATTGCTACGTTGACCGAAAAACTCCAGAAGATTACAGGTTCGGCAGTAAGGCACTTCAATGTAGTTGATGGCGTGTTCGGAGAATTGCGTTTAGTAAGCAACACCGTCTCAAAAAAAAAGGATGTGTGCCCAACGTGGAGTTTCAACTGGTCTTTACTATTGCTCGCAGTGAATCAGGAAAGAAATATGCAGGCTCGCGATGAGTACGAAAAGACAATACAAGAAACAGAGGCGGCATATATTAAGGTCAGCAGTGGGTGCTGGAGTGACTAGGGAAACGGGCTTCAGTCACAAATACTTCGACACAGGGCATCAGAAGTATGCCACTTAACATGGCATGCTTGCGACCCAATATTTCTTTATGACGCATGAATATTCTATCAGTAAGTCCCGTTATCTCTGCATAGTTTTGTGGCTAGTGCACTGCGTACAGATTATCGAATCGTCGCAGACTCTTTTACATGTACTGCGCCGTGAATCCCTCAACCTAGCCAAAAAAGCCGGTCCATAAGGAGAGAGCAGTGCCTGAAGCTTTACACAGATACAAACATCTGTTCGTTCGATGCAAAAGTCAAGACACTATTTTCATTTTAGCTCAGAGCAGCAGCGGGACCTACCAGCGATTTCACTCATTCTAGCTCCCTGCCTGACGAGCAATGGCTAATGCAACGGGAACTATCTCGAAAGTTTCTTCCCTACAGAGCTTCTTCGCTGCCACCGTTATAATGTATGGGAACCGTTCAGGAGCTCAAGTTGTAGCAACGCCGTCTTGGGGTATCAAAGCCAGAAAACTTTTAGGGTTCTAAACTGGGAAGCCTAAAAAGACGAAGCTCTCCCATGTTTTCGCATGTTTTCCAAAAGTCGGAGAGGCGTCCGTCTTCTAGGCACTTTTATCACCGAACTGCAATTCCTTGAGGATAGTCTGTCAATGTGGATGGACACAGAGCACTGTACTGTGCATTCTACGATTGTAGCACTTTCACCTCATCGAGCACGTTTTCTGGCAGCAGCCTGCTCGTAGCAGGCTGCTTTTACACAGCAGGAGAGTTACTTCGCAGTTGGATAATCTAAGAAGAGCACCGCTGATCTGCTTCAAAAGCTGTTTGAGGAGCTTTGTACGCCTGTGGGAGAGTTTTGCGCTCGAGGATGCAGGTCTTCCTTATGGTAGCAGCAAGCCTTGATGTGGGTATTCACTACATTGGTCCGGACGCCTAAAGCAGAGGTGCAAAACAACTAATGAAAACCAGCCGTTATACCACAAGGATTGCATACATACTCATGGAAACCACAGCCTCCAAGATTTGCTGAGTTTCAATGTTTTCGTTGTGCGCCTGAGCAAGGCATCGTACGTGCGCCTGAGGAAGGCATCGTGCGCAGAGCAAAAAATTCACAATAAAACCGTCTATCCCTCAAACATCAAGAAGACAGCTAGCTGGACACAAACAATCTTGTTTTACTTCATTTAAAGTAAGAATGCTCGGTCTCGCTGGTACTATCACTGGTTGGCCCATAGTGGGGTCTCGGGCTGCCGAATTTGTAGGGCAGGCCAATCCCTCAAACAGATTGGTACAACTGGCGGACTCCAATCGAAATACTGTTCTATAGACCGGTTTTTCTGCTGGTTTCTCTCCGTATGCTAGTTTAACTCCTTTTGCCCCCTTTAATAAGGGAACGGTGGGGCTAACCTACTGATACACTAGCGAGTTCTACAAACGGCTACGGCACAGCACTGCGTGCTTCCTCTAGCGTAAACGGCTGGTTGAGCATAGTCACACTTCGCTGCCACTCCCCGTGTCGAAAGAAGTCGACGACATAGGTCAGAAGCACGATAACAAAAAGTCACCCTGCAGATTGAACAGGATTGTACCTAGCAGACTACAAGGTAGTCAATCCTCGAAAGAGCTCCTGAATGTTTTACTGTTTCTTTGGTCCATTACACCACAGGATGTACGCTGTTATCTCAAAAGGCATAGTGAAGGTTCTGGAACTTCAGCATGCAATGAATCCCACTCAGGGTACACTTCAACTGTACTGTTATGTAGCGTGCACGAGCTAGAGTCTCCTCCCATAGTTGAAAGACAAAGGGGAGACAAGTGGAAGCGGGATGTTCTTATGTTGCGAGCTTGGTTGTCAAATATCAGGTGAGCGCGCACGCTGATATCTTAGTTATCCAAGCCAGCCAGGTGGAGCATCGTGGGCCATATCTCGTCAGGGGAATGCACATGGAAGGAAGACAACGGTATTTACAATTAAGTCGACTGCAGCTGATCCGCGAACGCCGTTAGCGGATGCTGGTGCTGATCCAGGAACAGCAGGAACGGCTAAAGGCATACCCTGATGCTCGTGTCCGAAGGCTTTACTGTCAATTTTCTGATCACCGCATATGCGCACGTGAAACACAGTTGCGCCTAGCTTTTTGATTGTGGTGCCTCATGTTGGTGAATTATTAAGTCATTACACTGAATGTGCACTTGCCTTCTGTCTACTTTACTACACTGGTAACTCCGCAAAACATGCATCCAACACGTGCGATGCCGCACTCCTGCAACCTGGAATCCCCTTTTCACTCCAACAGTATTACTGGAGTTCACACTTGTCTCATTATCCGTCTGCGCCAGCGCGGGTTACGTGTTGGAAGCCGGCAACAGGAGCATTGTTCCAATTTCGGCGTATCAACGGTGGTTTAAAGGATACTCTGGAAACCCATGCCCAGGTGCGAACTATGGTATTTTCTGCTGCCTCACCTAGTAGCAGGATGTGCCAGTCTAGTGGAGTGCTTGGCGCACACCCAAAATGCATTCAGAACTCAGCCCATTATGCCTTAGACCTTCCCTCCTATCGGAGAGATATTCTTGGACGTTAGGCCAAATCCCTGTAAAATTCTATGCAGTACGAAGACAAGCAAAATCTTGGGATACCGTATGCCTGTAACCATCTTGGGTAGTTGACAGTTCAGACTGCTCGTGCTCCCGTTGTAGACCCCTTTCAATGCTGGCGTAATCATGCAGGTCGCCCAGCGTGGACAACCGCTTCTAAGCATGGACACCGTTTCAATCGTCTAATTGCAAATTGAGGGTTGCAACCCTGAAAAACCGCAGGGAACAGCAATGATGGCCTGGTTAATGCCGGCTGCTTGTTGCCGAGATGGAAAAAGTCAACGGCCATTAAGCCTTAAGAGACAGAGAGGCATGGACAACACGCAGCTGGCCAGCTGGCCAGATCCAGTTACCCGAGCTGATACTGTTGACAGGGTGTGGTGAATTAAAACTCTGCGGAACCATTGCGGGGAATATTGTGGGCGGCTGTGCAAATATGATTGCAACGCTCCCCCACACCCAAAGTGGACGCTGGCAGCGTGCAATGCAGACCTATCGTTGTCAGTGCCCCCCACTAGCTAAGTAGGATCCCTCCTCCGATGTAGACCGTTCTGAGCTAACCTTCTGCAATTCCTCCTTGGGGGGGGGGCACCACGCCAGTGTTAGTCTCATGTAGTGGTCCCATGGTCGATGTTTTCGGCAAGTGATGAGGCGGGATGCGTCTGCTACCCGTGCTGCCCTACTAGCGTGCTAGAGGGCTAGTGGAATGACACTTGCTGACCAACACTGTTCACCTAGAATGCGAGGTTGCCGCAATGGCTAGTTGCGATGGCGCGGGGACATCTGCAAATCAGGCAGTAAATTGCCTGTTCCTGTCTGTTAACGCACGCATTATGGGTACGCTGTTAACATCCGCTAACAGCGCAGCCATAATGGTGCCTATGGCAGCGGAGTCGGCTTGATTATCCATTGTACCGTTTGGAGGGGAAGCAGGGAAAGGTACTGTATTAGTCCAATGTCCATGCAGACAGGTGAAAGCGTTTCTTATAAGACTGTGAGTCAGCTCGAGGTGTGAAGCCGGAGCAGCAAGAACACTACTGTAATATACATTTGAGTGAAGACATCTGATGATAGTCCTCACCGCGATCTGCTACAAGAGCGCGGGACATGGTCAGCATTTCATTCTATCTCCAGCTTGTCACACATGTTCCTCTGAAATCCAAACGAGCGCAAATCAATAAAAGCGCGACCTACGTAGGCACCAGCAAGCAGCATGGGCGGGACTGTCATGCTCTGTTATTCTCCAAGAATCACAGAACACGACAGTCTGATAGTTTTGCAGGCAGGGCGTATCCTCATCATCCAATGGCACTATTGCCTGAGATATGTGCACTCATTATCTTGGATGTTGGCTCATGCAATGTGGGTGGTGACATATGGAAGGGGCCTGTAGAGGCATGTATTGTTCCAAGTGTATTCGGGCTTTGGGCGAGCATTCCTGTCGATGCTAGCAATGTAATATTACGATGCTACGTCCATGACGTCACTGCCATACTTGTCACTGCTTCTATTGCAAGAGAGCGAAATTGTAGTGCTGCTGAACAGCAGCGGTGTCTGTCTGCGCTTACTCTATGGCGGAGAATGCCGAAGCTGTTCTCGTGTTATGGGCATCCTCTGCTCAAGTCCTCTCCTGCAGTTTACTGGACGACAGCCAACCTGACATTCGTCAGTGATACTGCCGCCACAGAGTGTCACGCATAGGATGCTTCGGGTTCTGATTTAGTCAGCCCACGGGTTGCCGCTCTATTGTGCTTGAGCGTCGATGAAGGCGTAAGGTGAACGTTTTCTACCAGGTAAATATCCTGGCTGATAAGCCGGCCATTGACCTTGTAAGGAGTCTTGCGACTGCTTATAGTAAACTGCTTGTATGGACACAGTCGTATCTTCTAACCAACAGCTTCATTCAAAAGGCCGCAGGATGTTTAAAAGAGCGCCAAAGCAGAGGTGCAAATGCCTCGGCAGAATAGTTGTTTAACGATACGGAATTGTGCAGCACCGCAGTTTTCGAAAGCTATGGTAAACAAGAGTAGATGACTGCAGATTTTGCTTGACACTTGGCTTTCTGGTGCAGACTCTGTTAAACTGTACTGCTAGCACTGGAGCTAATGCAATTCCTGATAGGAAAATTGACTCTTTACCGGATGGCCTTACGTTTAACGTTAGAGCTATAGGCTCTTGCCTAATCGATCCAAACAAGCGTGCCGCCTTCGGAAACGCCCATACTAAGAAAGCCCGGCAATGCTTCTGTAGTTTGGGCGCGCATCTGTTTTCCTTTTGCCTTTGAACTTCTGTGAACTGGTTTTCCGCCTGCCACCTAGAATTCTGGCAATTATAAAGTGCACGGAAAACCATGACACCACAATGCAAATATCGTGGAAAAGACAAAGTCAGCTTCAAAACAAGTGTTTGCTTTAGCCAGTAAACAGCGCAAAAAGTATAGCACATTGAAAATGGGATCCACAAATTTCCTCGTAGTATACTTTCCACATGGGAGTAGGAGTGTGTGCAGCAGCCGGCTGCGTTTGTTTGTTCTTGGTTCGTGGCTATTGCTCAACCATCCCCGCTGTCAACCGCCGTATTTCAGTTGCTTGAATAATATGAACTTGCTAGAATCTTCCACTAGCTTGGGGCCTTTCGCACAGGCAGCGTTTACCGGTTTTTTTCCAATAGAATTTTTGCATAATTCTGCTCTGCCTGCCGGCTTGCTATGTGGTGTAAATTCCGCATTTGGTTGCATGCAGTCGCCTAGGTTGTTATGTGAAGAGTGGTCAATACTCATGAGCGAAGGAAAAACGACAAGCACTGAGTATACTCATCTGCCGGCTGAAGGTTACTGCAGAGCATCCTCAAGTGGAAGCATTAATAATATTTCTCCTGTGTTATTGGTTTCGTACGAAAGTTTATGCACGTTAGCAATACTTTTTATTTTTGGGGAGTAGCAGCGTGCACCTATTAAGGATTTCGAGAAATCAAATAATGCTGAAAGTGAGTTTTTCCATTTCCGGGTTCGCCTCCATTTAGCGCATGTTGCTAGGCGCGTCACCTAAAATAGAATAATTATTTAAGCCCCTTTTATATAGCTAGTTACTGAACATTAGATTGCGTCTCTAGTTTATCAACTTAGTCAGATCTATATTTCTTTCTCCCAGATATTCTTGCATTATCCCTCTTGGCTGGGCAATAATTCGGCAGCATGCAGGGGCGCTGCGAGAAGCACTGGGGTATGCCTAAAATAGAGATATCAGAGCAGAAGCGGCGGAGTTTTTCGGGAGTAAAAAGGCGGAATCTAATTTCAGACACTAACCCCTAGATTACGGGAGATTTCGTTCATGTATCAGACAAGTCTGATTCTTTTTATCTTGGGTTGCAGCTTCCTGCATTATACTGGTGGATACCACCTCTATTCAGCCATCTTCTGTGCTTCTCCCAAAGTTTTGGCTTCGTCTTCACATAAGTCGTATTTCGGGATTCAACGATATACATCTATAATATTTATTCTAGCAAAAATCAGTGCATAGCTACACTAGCCAAAACATAGTCTTACGCATCGACAAAAGAGTAAAACAGGGAATCATACTAGTAAGCTTGTCATGCACAGGGTACTGAGGCTTCCAGCTGAGAACGTTCCTAGCTTCACAGTAGCATATCCATTGAGACCAGCATATGCAGAGTTGCGATTGAAGGGAACGAACTCAGCATTGAAATATATTTGGCGCCCAACGGAAACGAAAAGTAAATGCCAACAGGCATCTTGATTTAGCACTTCGAGTTTCGATATTTCTCGGATTAGCTACTGTTTTTCCGCTTTTGTCGTTTACTCCATTTTTTGACTGGGGCTACAGTTGTACTCGCAGCAGAATAGCTATATACATATTCTGACATGGCCTTGCAAGCATGATGGTGATATTGGCTTCTTGTCTGGTTCTGAGTCAAAGAAGATATATAACAATATATATTTGGTATAGCCCAAAATACCCCTTGAATTCAAATAGCACGAAACCATAGTGTAAGCAAAACTGCCTATACAATGTATGCAACCACGCGGCACACAAAGCAACCCCGAATGCAGCCACATTCAAAAAATCAGATCAAAACAGTGACCGTTTTCAAATATTTTTGGTTAGTATTCTTTCAATAGTTCGGTATTACTTGAACACCTTTGGCATTTTTTTCTTTTCCATTCTGTGCGTTGTCGGCTGATGGCTTAGATATTCAATATTTCATACCGTCCTGAGGAAAATTTTTTCGCATTTTTGCTGCTTGTTCGAAGGCGCTTTTAACGTTGCAAAACCATATTCTTCCTGCCAAATTATTCTTTGGATTCTTCGTGATTTTTTTATTTGCTTCCTGCCATGCATTCTCTATGTTCTGTTAAATCCGCGTTTGGTGTCGTCGTTCGCAGGAACCTTAGCGATTGTGTAGTTGGACTTCACTTTTTGCCCTACCACCTATGTACGATTGCATAGCCGTATTGCCTCAAATTAAAGATTAGGGTTGTTTCTTTGCCTGGTGCTGAAATTGCCCAAGCCGCAGGCGTCCCCGTATCGTGATATTTTTTTATTCTGTGTTCAAGCAAAATATTGTCCGTCGAACAGAAACAGCAACGTTTTAACTCCTGCACTAACATACAGCGCGATACGGTTGCAAGAAACTGATATAGCAAGATCAACAATGAACCGATACTTTTCAATAAAAAAAAAATTCATTGAGTTGATCCCTACTGCTTCCTCTGCAACATCACAAATGCTCTTCTAGGTTGCCGGCGTCCACTCTTTTGTCTAAATGCGGATTTGCCCCAATACAGTGGTATCTGTGTCGGATACAGGCGCCACAGCCAACACAAAAAAAGGCTTTAGGTTAGCGTGACACTCTGCTATCTGGTAGCTGACCGGGTTGCATCATGTTCGGTCGCTCGGCCAGTCGGGTATCGTTACAGGAACTGATTTTCTCAGCATAATAAATTGTTTGTACAGGTATTATAGAGAATACGACATTTTCTGTCAGGGTAACCAGGTCACAACTGGATAGTGGGATTATATTTGCCGTCCTCCCGGTATTTGCTCTAAATCCAAGCAAGAAGCCTTTTCTGCATGCATGCGTGCCCTTCCAAAGCCAGATATGAGTGCCTACAGGAGTAGACGTAGGAATCTGAGAAACAACACGGTAGCCCCGCAGACTCGAAACCAGCACCTACCAGAAAATGCACACTCCAATAGTTTTGCTGCAACAGCAAGAAAAATTTAGAATTCCATTATCCCCTGCACTGAAATCAGTAGTTTTTCCCAAGGCTATGCTGTGGAGTTATCTGATGGGAGATTCCCGAATATCAATAGAGCCACGCTTTGCTGTGTAGGCACTTCGTTAGAACGGTAAGACATCCTAGCACAAAAAGAGCCCATGACGATAGAGAATTTATGCCACATGGTTTAGGCAGCGATACGATGGTGTTCAAAATACTAATTTTGCAGCAAGAAGGCTACAGGAGAGTGCCGTTCCTGTTGTTGTTATCCTAGCAGAGCGCTCTAGGAGGATCCCATTGGATTTTCGAATTTATCAATCAATCAGATGATTTCCTGGCCTATAAGGCTGGTTTGTTCATGGTAGAATCCACGCCAATTTCACGACATTATTGATGCTGCTAACCTGGCAGCCTTGGCATGGACCCTTCCTTCCCTTGTTAATGCCATTCGAAATGGTTTAGATCACGGTCAACTCACCAAACCATCCATGCTGAGCCTATCTACACAGTGTTTACTTTCCCGCTAACCCCTTCCAGCTGTTGGTCAATTACGAAGGGAAACTGTTGTAGAGCAAAATTGCGCACTTATGCAGCCGAGCAACACCCATCACAATCCCAAAGCAGCGGCATATGGATTTCCGTTGTGCTTCGCACACTACTTTGCCAGATTAGACTGGGACATTGCGGGCATAGGCACTTACAAAATCCTTTACCCACTATCAAGAGAACCGTGTTCTGTTTAGTCTCGTTCGAGGTAACTGTCGTTAGGCTTATCAAGAGTTAAGCTGAAGTAAGTACACCCCTATGGTGTTAGGGGTAATATGCTGTACCATGCTGAGTTGCAATCCATCCGCATATGACTGACATGCCGTCGATGTAGGATGACGTTTAATTACCTGACAAACCTTTGGGACGAGGAGGTAATTGTGAAAGCAGAAGTAACTGAGAGCAGTTGAGCAACCTGTAGCTCCCTCATCTGGATATATGGCAGTGCGATTTATTATATTACCGTAAACGTGTTTTCGCCGTGCACCTACACGTTTTCTGAGGCCATAAAGCACTTTGTTCCTCGTGCTCGCGAGGCCTCATTCGAACACTGTCACCTGCGTTTGTGGTCTGAATTGCCCAATCGCTAGCAGAAGCTTCCATTTGTGCTTGCTTGCGAAGAAAGCTCGGGTACAAGTGTTTCTGTCAAACCCAGGGGACTACGGAAATGTCAGAACTCTAAGCCGGCGAACGCGAGTCGCCGGCGCTCCCCAGTTATTCTTCACGACTATTCGTATTCGCTGTGTTCGCCAGCCTCTCCCACTCCAGCAAGCTGCAGTGCCGCTAGAGGTCCATTGTTGGGGCTCTCGGACCAATCCAGGAACCACATCAAGACAGAAAACTTGTAGGGCCGACCCCTTTTCGCAGCGGTATTCAAAGCTCCCCACTGAACACCACCCCTCATCTCCAGCGTGTCCGTTTGCGTCGACAATTCTTCGGCATGCAGGCATTTCGGCCCCTACTAAGTACACGTAGACGGAAAACCAACGAGTCTCAAAGGATTCACATCGTCCCTGTGCGTCCGTCGCTCTTGGGGTTTCGATTGCAACTGCAAATACCGGAGACCGGCTACCGAGGTTAATTGTTACTTGGCCACCCTTTTCTGGGATTACATACGTAGCATTGCTGTCGGAAACGAGGGCGCCAGGGTCGTTAGTGTGATCGTAAAGGGGGTAGTAGCTTTGTAGGAGCTTCGCCATCGCCAGGTTCGAAGAATTACTAAAGGGAAGCGAATTCGGATATACGTCATACGTGAGCGGGGGCATTCCAAAGGAAGCCACCTTTTCAAGCAGGTGCGATATCAGAAGCGCCCCATGAGAAACACCTCCTGACGTCTGTGCGTAGTCAATTGAACCCCCGTTTTCCCTGGCTGCAATGTCTTTCCCCAACCTTAGACAGCTACTGGATGGTGATCCAAGGGGATATCCACAAAGCATTCCCTGTGCATCATTGCAGGAGTCGCTCAGCTTTGAACACTGCTGCTGAACTTCAGAGGCATCCGGAACATGAAACATCCGACCTCCGGCTTGCCATTCGCGGGGAAAAGCCAGTGTGGGAGAACAGATGAGGTGCCAGCCTGCCCACAAGGCTGCAGTCAATGAATTGACGTTAATCCAACTAAAATAAATCATGCAACCGGCGCCTAACAGGACAAGTGCAGTATATCGTGCGGTAACAGACACTAAGGAGATGTAATGTGACGAAGAGAGTCCTGTGGAACTCCCGTGGCACGCCACGTGTCTTTTTTGTATGCTAAAAAAATTAATGAATGCGTTTGGCAACCAAGTGTATGAGCTGTTCCTTGTGGAACCTGTCGCCGCCTTGCACTCGCCAGTGCGACCGGAAAAGAAGCCAGCTGCGGATGGATTTCTTCTTGTACACACAGCGTCCTTTAAAAGTTTTAATTTGCCTGGAGATAGCCGTTCTCTTGTTGGTTCCAACACCTCGGACCCAGTGGGCATTCCATGGTGAAGGACTTTGCTACTAGAAGGTAAACAGTGGAGATCTTCTACGGTACTTATAGTTTTCCCTTGCCCCTGTCCTGGAGACACTAGCGCCGAAGAATCGTGCAACCTTTTCTTAGCTCTAATGTTGGCAGGGCGTGCTCCAGATGCTGGCCATCGATCATGGATATTTTCGGACCCGTCGATGGCATCAGGGCTATTGTTTGACATTCCAAGCTCTCGAACGGGGCTGGTGGAGAGAGCAGGGGACCCAGGCGGCCACACTGCTGCACCTACGTCTCCTACGTTGGGTTCTTCTCGAACACCTGATGGCGTACTCCGATTGCGGGTTCCTCTGTTCCTTCTGACTGGGGCTAAGATCGCTGCTCTCCCAGCCGATTTTGCGGTTCGTTGGCTGGGCGATTGCATTGGCTCCTCGGCATTTTGCGCCACTACGGTAGCTCTGTGTCCTTCGGTTCCATGTAGAATAGGCGAATTAGGGCTCGCCGGCAGGTCTAATTCGCCTATTTCCTTACGAGCTACTTTGGATTTGCTGCTTGGTGCCGCCCGATGTCCGACGGACGTCTCCAGAGGAATCGTTAGTGATAGATGCAAGCCCGTTCGATCCACGCGAGCGGCGCTAACCGAAACTTTTGGGTCGGTCTTGTTTAGAGTAAAAGGACCTGCACTGGAATCTAGACGATTTTCTACTGGTTGCAGGGCTATAGTGGCCCTGCGCCTTCGTGTTGTCACCATGGGTCACGATAATTTTTTTGTAGGTGCAGGGTTTGTAAAAGCTAATTCAAAACAAAATGAATGCAACTAAACATGCTGAAGTGATCATCTGTACACGTGGCTATGCATCTGTATTCCATATATAGCTTGGCAAACAGCCATGAATGCACGTGGGAAATGCAAATTACTAGTTTTACAAAGCATCTGCGTATCTGTTGATGATATATTACTTCAGTAGTACTCAGTAGTACCTCCGTCACGGAATCCTGTACTCTGCGAGGTAGGTTCACGGGAGAGCAAGTTGTAAGCGAACCATGCTCACTCCTGCATCTATTTTCCTGAAAGCAAAGTTTCAGTTTCTGTTCGTTGATAAGAGGTCCTACGTAAATTTCAGTCACGTTTTTAGGCCGTCAATGAAAAACATGCTCTCCGAGGGCTTGCATGTGCTAGCAGCGTAGTCAATGTAGGGCCCCAATAACCGTAATGATGTTACATGGTTACAAAGAAGCATCTAAAAATCTGCAGGATGTGCTTCGTATCTGCACCTATTGCATGTCTAAGGTGATTTCGGGCTGCAGTCCACGAAGTCCCTGGCCGTGAGGTAAAAGCATAAGCTCTGTTGCGCCCCTCTGGCTATGCAGCGTGTCCAGGCGACGAAGAGAACCCTTGTAATGATTATATATTTTAATTACTTACTTTACAGTAAGGGATGATGCTCCCGGAATTGCGGACGCATGCATTTCTAGACGCATACATGTCTAAAGTTTAGTTGATGAAACCTCAGCTAATGGGCCGCTGTGATGTTGCGCCAACTGCAGCCCCGCTGCGCAATATCACGGCTCATTTGGCATTCCACTAAAGCTAAAAAATGTGATATGGTATTTCTGGTTCATGGGGAAAATTTTCGTCCATTTGAATTGAATGCGTTGTAGGATGATGTGGGGGTGCTCATATGGTGAATTCGGTGGTGAATAGAGAAGCGGATGTGGAGAGCACAAACACATCACCGGCTATTGGCGGGCCGTTATATGCATAGAGCAGCTGGCAGAAGGAGTGCCAAGCCAGTCAGCTGTAACTAGCGAGCCTAAGTAGACGAAACAACATTCACTTATCCCTGATACATCTCCTTAATGTGAAAGGAGTATTTAGCATCTTAGATGTCGAGAGCGCCTTGTTGGCTGTATTAAAATGAAGGCCGCAAGAAGGAAACGCACGCAATTCACCTAATGCAGTGCAAACAAATTTTTTCTAAGTTATTTGTCTGCGAAAATAAAAAAACACAATAACAGTAGGACGCGCATCGGTAACTAATGGACTTCAAACAACGGCAACCAGTCAGTCTGCCAAGTAATTGCCAAGCTTTGCTTGTTCCATATGCAGTAGGAAGGTAAAGGCTCCCTAAATAACAGTAGAGAGGGCAGGTATGCACCATGTACTTAAAGTGACGGATCATGCAGTAATAACGTGTTCGCAAAATGCGGATTCTTCTGCAGGCCTTGTGCTCCCCTAGAGAATATGAGGTGTGCTTTCAGGCACGTAGGATTCCTAGCAGTTGCTGGTTCCCACAGGCCTGGGTTACTCAAGGAGAGTAGGGGCGGTGCCAACCAATACAAAGCAAAAACGGTAACTCATCACCTGGATGCATAGCATCCACGTAATTGTTGCCTGTTACCGCGGATTTTACTGTGCCGATAAGTGCTTTTGCACCAAAGATTATTGACCTGAACCTACCTGTTGTGGTTGCCAAACTTTTGTTGTCTTGTAACGAAAAACCAGCATCTTCCAGGAGATGCGGATGACCTATATTTGACGAAAACACTAAAAAAGTGTTAAACGCCTACCTACCATGCGCTTTTCGGCGCCTTGCCACTCAGTGGTATGAACCAGAGCCCCTTGCTTTGAAGGTGATGTCGGCTTCTCTCAGCTGGTCCCCTGAAGCATGCTCTACTGCTAAGCTCAATAAAGACCTTCGGTCTTTCGGAAGGATGGCAGTGAGTTTCAATCAGGTCAAAATTCTCACCATTCGAGCTCAGCTAACCTCCCTTCCTCGTTGATTGGCGTGCTGGCCTGACGTTCGCACTTGAGGGCTTACTCGGGCATAACTGGGGGCAACCAGAACTCTTGAACTACTGTAAGTCGTGTGTGCGAATGTATCATAGAAAGCTCGGTTGTGTTTGCGTGCGCGGATGTGGTTGACCACTACTTGCAACAAGGTCGGTTGCAACTTGTATCATGCTGCATCCTTCTTCCCAGCTCTAGGGAAGCCATAGGCTGTTTATGATTAGCAAGCCTGGATACTGGAAAAGGTTGTATATGCTTTGAACGAGATCGAAAACTCCCGTCACAGTCCGGAATTTTTCACCATGATTCGTATCCCCTCTTTCCCTAATTCGAGGAGACTCTCGTTGGATACGCTGGTTCGCAAAAATGTTACACAAGCGCGTTTTGAGCCAGTCGTTTGTTTTTGGAGGCCTAGGGTTAGAACCCTTAAGTTTAAGGCCTAGAGGCCAGCATTAGAGGCTTTCACATGTCCGCGGGAATCGATTTCACCAAGGTGCCAAAGTACTTCCTATCCCTACTTCTAAGCATTTCGGGCACTACCGTGGTGTTTTCTGTGGATCCCTCTGAAATAAGACATATATGGAAGTTTCTCGTTGCTCGACTTCCTGCCAGCACAGGGACCACATGGCTCACTCTTATTGACAGTGGGACTAGGAATAACCCTAGTCCGTCAATGGCTGCATGCCAATTCGGCAGGAGCGCTAGAAGTTTTGTATAGGTGATGTATGGATACATATGGCAGACTCCCTTGCAACTGTTGAACTAATCACCACATGAGCACACATACTGACTTCCGCTAAGGTCCCTGCTGTACATAGTACCTAACAATTGAAAGCCGCTGTATTTCTTGTTGTATAAGGTGGGCAGCGTGACTCCTGCAGAGCCCGCAAACGACGTGCCGGGCCATAGTCAGACCAAGCTTCCCCTTGTTTTATTGTAGGAAGTTTGCTGAAGGCAGCTTGCCGATAGGCGTGCTCGTTACTATTGGGCGGTTTTGGTGGCAAAAAGAAAATAGGGCAAGAAGTTCAGGAAGCGGCGATGTTACTGACTGAGTTGAGGGAACTCCAGCAAGCCAGCAGACAACCTTCGCGAGGTTTTCGACGCTAAGGGGCAGCACGGGGAGCTCAGAAATACAGAACAAGAATTGTCGGCGAAGCGCACAATTCAATTGCAGATATAGTGGGCGTTGAATGTGGGGAATGAGGTCAAATGACATCGACTCTAGCCGTGCTGCCTTTGCATACGAAGCAGTACCCGTATGATGCACCCTTACAGCGTTCACCCAAGCCTCTACCTCCTGCCGTAGTCTGTGGCTGTTTTGATGATGCCTAGCTAACCTAGCACCATTTGTTAGCTCAGTGTCATTCATTGATGGCAAGTAGTTTTTGGGTCGTATGAGGCACGTATTTTCGTTTGTCGGCAGACCCACAGGTTCATCGAGAACAGTGAGTCCAAGAGTGTCTTGCAGACCATCTGGCCTTTGCGGTTTTATACAGCAATCAACCTCCCCAAGGCACATTAATAGTGGAGGCGTGGAGGGCCGAAGTTCTGATTTTAGGATAGACATGACTGTCGGACCTTCTTGTAGTAGACGGCGTAGGCCTACCTCGACGCTTGGCACTAAATTTGACATGGTGGAATCATGTAACACTGGAATTACTTCAAGCTTGCAAGTTTTCGCAGTTCCTTCTCTACGCAAAGCCTGGAAATATTCCTTAGGGTTATCCGGTGACTGCTGTTTGCACGTAAAAATATTGTCACGAACATCGTAGGGATCCCGACCTCCTTGAATGTCCACCCCCGCGCTTTGCAAGGGATCCGAAAACAGAAAGCGAAAATCCCGTAGATTTTGAAGCTTTAGTATACTTTGAATGATAGTATGATGCAGTTATTGCGTGCACCAAGTAGAGCACACAGTTGCATTGCCGATGTATCATCCAAATTATCCTGAGACGAAGAATGCCAACATGCACACCGTTAATGCTGACGGGGAGACCAAAAATGCACGAATTTTGGTCAATAGGGAGAAAATGCGCCAATCCAGTTGATGGTTTCCTCCACTGGAAGCGAGATTAGCCAAAATGAGGGGCCTGCACATAGGGAGTGGCAGTAACGTCATCTGCTTGCCCATGCCTCTCGCACCTCCACGTTTTCCTTCAATCCGAGCTTAGTGGATAAAGGAGCGCCATACCTGTGGTTGATCCTTGAAATCCTGAAGATGCAGCTCAACATCTCATGCTGTAATTTCGACATTACTTTGAAACGTGGTGCCCACTGGAGCTTACGCGGGCCGTCTAGGGCTGTCCAAGCCCATTAGCAAACCGAAAAACCAAGATTTTTCATTACTAGTGGTTCTGCCCTGTCATTTCGAGTCTGACCAAGGAATTGTGGATGCAAGGGGCCCTGCGTTAACAACAACAACTCTTAGCCTTTAAGCAGATCGTTGCCACAAGCCCACCAAACGCAAGGTGTTTGGCTAAACGTAGTTCTGAGCGTAGCAGCCCATAGTGAAGCTTCCGCTTACCCTTGTGGGAAACTCCGTAGGGTCCTAGATTCAATTCACGCATACCCGACATATCATTGGGCCAGCAGCATAACACGTGCGTGAATGATCATATAGAGCGAGGGAAGCAAGATAGCCATTAGGAATGTACATAACCGTTTCGTCGACTAGTTATGGTGTGTGGGCCATTCGCTTTAGAGAAATACATTTTGTTGGCCGCAGGTCGCCAGGCAAAGACAGGGTTTTTCGCCGTCCATCCCAGAGGGTTGTCTACGTTATTACCGCTTACCATGCCATACACTCACCAAAAAAGTCATGCAAAAGCTGTCAGGTCCATGGTGGCTTGGACAAGACGCAGCTGCCTTTGGATCCTTTTGCAGGCATTAGAGTGGACTCAAGATACCCCATACATTTTAGGTACTGCACGACGAAGTAATGCGAAAGCGGTTTGACGTCCGCTGGTGAGGACAGGTGGTGTAGATTGGCAATGCTCTAGCGGCCGCGCAAGAAGCGAGTTATTTCTTAGGAGCAATCAACCAGGCACGTCTTATGAGAATGGATTATTCTTCTGTTAGCTGTTAGATATATAGTGTGAGTTTAGTCCTGCAGTATAAGTGCGGGAGTCGGACAATATAATCATGCAGATATATAAGAAAAATACACTGACACATCATGGGCGGTTGCTCTGTATGCTTCTCATTTAAAATGTTTCCGTGCAGGCTTCCCCGGACAGGCAAGGAAAGGTACAGAGCGTGGGAGAAGAGCAGACGTCGCGTCAGGGCCAAAACACTACACGAACTCTGTTCAAGATCCATGTGTGCTCAAGTTCAAAGTTTTTTGGCCCCGAGCTTGAGCACACATGAATCTTGAACAGGGTTGGTGTAAAGACACGCTTTGCGGAGAATCAGTGGAGGATCATCTGTGTTCGCATTGCTCTTCCCGTGGAAAGGGTGAGTGCAAAGCGAACTGACCGTTTTACTGCACCTTTTCGGATCACCTCTTTAAACATTCCATGCGCTTTCTCAATTGGAGCGAAGAAACATATCACGGGCATTTTTGCTAATCCAGACACCACACAGAGCTTTGCACCTATTAGCCTCCATCACGAATGCAGCAAGGCGTAACACGTGAGCACAGGCTACGGCAAGCTCTATGCAGAGTGTGTTAGAAGCCGTGCTTCTTGAATGAGACATCGCAACAAGACAAGGCTGAGCCGCAACTCTGCAGAGCTGTAGTAGTTGCAATAGCTGTTCTAGTATTCTTCTGCAACCCTGCAGTTCTTCACAGAGCAGCATGTTCTGTTGAAGTATGTGGAGATGCTGCACAGCAGTTTTGGCACATTTCCTGTTGTCATTTCCACTCTGTTGATCCTTCCGCTGTTGTATATACCCTCGCCGCTGTGCATGACTGCTGCTCAGTATAAATGGGTGAGCGCGGCCGTGCACAAATACAGGCAGCCAGATCCGTTTTGTGATGTTGACAACATCACTACTGGGGTGCCAGCTTGCAAATAGCCTATCGAGAAGAGCACATGCTCGTTCTCCACTTTGCGGATTAGGAGTAGCCGCTGCCCAGTGGAGCAAGGCGTAAGTCAAGTGCGTTCCATGTAGAATACCTTTCCAGGCAGTGAGCTCTCCTGTGTTTACACTGTGTGCGTCTGGTGAATCTTCTCGGGGATCACTAATCTGCATACTTGAATCAATCGCAGCATTAGAGCGAAGTGAGGGAACGGGGTGTTGCATGTCGTCTACTGCTATGTTCTGAAGACTGTGCGCGAATGAGAATGCCTGAGAACATATCGCCGTATAAACCCAATTATACTGAATATTTCATGGCACCTCCTAACATCCGTAGAACTACTTGTAGTGGTAAATGTGGACGTACATCTTGAATCCACTTCACCGCTGTCCAGAAAAGAAACAGGCGCTTCAAATTCGCTGTTCCCGAATTTTCTATCTGCACGCAATAAACAAATGTTTACGTAGGTTTTCAGAAAACGCACGGCTGTGCAGAAGCTAAGGCATGGCGGTACAACAAAGAGGGCATTGGAGCTAACCGCTTGTAGGAATACTGGCAAGCATCTCGCGAGCTGAGCGGCTTCACCTAGCAGCTCTGCAACAGTCGCCGCTGGTTGCAGGTCTGTGTAATAATGAAGACCATTAACCACCTCGTCGACTGTAATATTTTTCTCAAAATGTAAGCTTCTGCGTAAGCTGTCGGAGCCTTTGATAGACGCTACCTCATCCACAATAGTGAGATTGCTGCATTGTAATGGGTTACAACAATTGACATTTAGTCTCCCCAGTTTTTGATGTGATTTAGCTTCACAAGATAGGCACAGCTTTTGTCGGGGAGGTGGGGATCCTGTGTGCTGCAATGACGACACCGTAGTCTTTAATAAATGGCGAGGTACATTGGCAGGTCTCCATGGGCAAGAGAAGTCTTTTGCCTCAGTGCACTGCAGCAGGGGAGTAACCGCAGCTAGAGCTCGTCTTTGATGAACAATACTGACACGTGGCCTTCAGATGATGAGGCAGTTATCGCCATTTTATTTTGTGTTGAAGGTGTCGCTCTTTCATATGATTTGTCACTTAGCTACTATTCATTGCTAGTCTTGCATTAGCTGTAGCGTTCTCAGTGTGCGCGCTGCAAGCATCTGGAAGTGCATCGACGCCTACTTGTGACCACAATACTCAACTGCTGATGCAATATACTGGGACATTGCTTACAAGGCGTTTCCTTTGGCACTGGTTCTAAAACCACAAGTTCACCTAGTGTGACTGCAAAACCGTACCTGTTTCTCGGATTCTATCAGTCCGCTATTCGATAACGCCGTGGCCTGCCGCAGTTGCCAGGCTTGACTCCTCTCAGACGCCGTAACTAATTTAAATGTATCTGCTATTATTGTTTGATTGACAGACAGAAGCCGTTCTGCTGTTGCTTTTGCCACTCCTCCTGCTCCGTGAAAGTGAATATCCAGAGCACCTATAGCCCAAAACAGACCACGTAGTGCTTCGCTCATTTCAGACCCTGTCTTGGGCATTTTCGCCTCTTTTTAGAATACCATTGCATCAAAACATCAAAAATCAGTGAAAATTCGTACGGCGCTTCACATGAAAATATATTATTCTGTGACGTGCCGTGATTTGTTATTGTAGAGAGGCACGCCGAATATAGCAAACTAAGTGCATGCAAAGTTCGTACTGAATGTAAAGTACAGCACCCATTTGAGGTGTTGGTGCGAATTATAACTAAGCGAAAAACACATTAATGTATATGATCAGGTTGACATATTTCAAATGACGAACCAGTGCGAACAAGACGAACAAGTGCTCAGCATTTCAAGCGTACCCTTCATTGGCACAATTATGGTAGCTTGGACAGCCCTCGCGCACGGAAGTTACTTGGCTCATTCCTTTTCTAGATTTTTTTGTTCAGAATTTTCTTTTAAAACAGGAAAACAAAGAACAGCAATACACTCAACTGTGGAGACGAGAAGTAAGACTTCCTCCACTAAAGTATGGGGAACAGCAGCACCACATCGCATGAGTTCCCATGAGTGATCCCAGTCATTTGGTCTTGTAAAAGTCAGCAGGGCAACTCTGTACTCTGCTCCCGCGTCACACTCAAAGAGTACGGAGTTGCCCTGCTGAGTGTGACGCTGAAGCAAGAAAATCACATCTGCTGTGCCTGAAAGCCTGTGGGCAGCCCGGGCATTCAGCTGCAGCTGCAGCCGCTGCGGGATTTGCTACTGCAACCGCTGCGGAATTTGCTGCTGCAGCTGCTGCTGTGGTATCTGTTGCTGCAGCTGCTGCTGTGGTATCTGTTGCTGCATCTGCTGCAGCAACAGGCGCATCTACTATCGAAAACACTAAATACGGCTAACGAACTACAGTTGCTGCTCAGGCACTAGTTTTTGGAACCGAGGGGCGACAATAATTCATCGTGCAAGAGTACGTCTCTTGTGGAGCACATCTGTACTATGGTCCAGGTGTGACATGCCCTGCGGTGTAGGCTTGTACCCAGATGTGCCAGCACGCAAGCTACGGCAGGTCCAACATAACTCATGTTCTCTGGAGAGAGGCTAAAACCAACCGGGTTTGGACAGCAAATGGACCTAGGAGTAAACTTGCAAAACTTGATATGGTTTCTGGAGGATCACTATCAAGACCGTTTCTGCAAGGACGCCAGGGGAAAAAGCTAGGGGAACGACTAGGCCACATGGCATTCTCGTTCTGCCTGCTAACGCCAGAGCCACGCTCACTACCACAGACATAGAGAAAACGGACGACAATATTCGAATATGGCAGTCAGAATGCTTGGGAAGGTACAAGTAGACGGCCCACCTCCTGTTGTAATTTTCAAGATCACACAATTCGATACTTCCAGAACATGAAAAATCCCATTCAACGTTGCCGCCACAATTGCAAATATGCTTGTAGCGGTCAATCTGCTTATCCTGGCCGGTAAAAGTGGTGAGGAGATGCTAGCAGTATGGCTGAGGAGTGGATGTTTGCGAAATAAATATACCGTGTGAAGCTACGACAACGAGGTGCAACCCAACTGTGCATTCATTGGAGCAGTTTCTCGGACTACGTATTGCCCACGCCAGGCAAGGTATGACAAGTATAATCGAGTGAATAATGGTACGCAAGCCCAGAAAGGGATTGGAACATATTAAGGTCTTGCACGGCTTTTGCCTCAGCAACCCACCTCGAACGGGTCCTAGACACGCCGTGGTGAGCTAGGGGGAGTCGGCGTTTGCTATTCCCAGGAGTCAGATACGTTGCTCGACACCATCCCTCAAAAGCAGCTTTTGGCGCTTTTCACCTCACCAGCGATTCATACAAAGATGGAAATGCACAGTGCAGCTGAATCTCCGGCCCAGTACAGTACCTTTTGATTGTACGTGCTCACAGAAGCCAAAATCCCAATATCTATTTGCTGTGGGTCTCTAGTTAACTTATCGATGTAGTCAGGGCTCCTTCGTCTTCCTGGGACTAAGTAGTCGTCGTCGCCTCTTCGATTGCTTTGGGGCATGTCGTGCTCATGCATTCACGCATATTTTAATGCTGCGCACCCCAAGCATTTCAGTGCATACATTTTTAGGGCACTGTTTGCCACTTTGCGTCTTCTTGGTTTGCAGACGCACCGTGGTGACCGCCTCGAAGGACCAGTTATCCACACCAGCCCACCGTCAGAGAGACCAGTCCCATGCAGGCCTACGCAGTGTATTCACTGGAGTACATAGTGACGGGAAAAGTATCCTTGAGCAGATATAGCCGACACGATCGTGCACTGCAGAGAGGGGCCCATAGCGGACTGTAGAAGAACGCAACTGCAGCGGCTAGTACGTCAGCAACACTCATGCGTATGTGTAGCCTTTCAACTTTAGGGAGGTACGATGACTCCTATGACATTGCGTTGTAGGAGGGGAAGCTGGCCCGGTCCAATTGTTGCAACTATTTGCTACTGCTGTGGGAACTAGCTTGCCCTATTTCATCTCACTTCAAAACTACTCCCATGCCGTTATTGAATATTCATTCCCCTTTTTGCCTCCAGCGCATTAAACTGCACCATATTCTTGTAGTAAATAACTTCGCTAATATCAAGGTTCAGGGCCCTCAGATGTCCAATGGGCTGCCATGCAGGGACTACCCAAGGACTGCCCTAAGGTCACGATACTGATTGCCTTGTTGACTCTGAACAGCACATATCCAAATCCTTAGTAAGCCAGCGGAGCCATTTTGATATGCAACACACAGAAGCTCCGACGTTAGAGTTCACCACAAGCGGGCAGGGCACGACTGCTCCTCACGTCTTCCGGTGGCAAGAGCTAAAGCCATCTGCGGAGCCCCCCTTCGTGATGAGTGTGTCATTTCAGTCACGCCGCAAGCTCTCCTCCGTTTGAACAACCGTATCCGCCAATGGAAGAAGCCGTGCGAAGACGAAAATCCCCTGTTACCCTAGCTTTCCGGTGGCAAATGCTCGACAAGCAACGTTACCTAGCAGAAGGTACATCGCTGAGCTCAGGCCCGTTCCCTGTGCGTATGCCCCCCTATGATTCGCTTAGCTAAGCTGGGAGGCGCAACGAGCATAAGTCACGATGCTGTCCCATGCACTGTTAAAATGCCGCTGCAAAGGTTTTTGTCCTCGAAGGGTAGCTTCGGAGTTGTGCACGTTTCTAATCAACTGTTTGGCTTATGCCAACACCTATCGGGCTTAATTCCCCTGGTACGTATGCGCCGCGTGCTAGTTATTGTGGTTGAAATGCTCACTATCGAATGACCACAGCAAATCCCCAAAGCCATCTTCCACAGTACGGTTGAACACGCTGAGAAGAAACTACCACACCTCACGGGAGGAAGAAGAGACTGCACTGGAAATCGCAGGGCAAAAACAATGCAACGCATGATGATAATTTGATTGTACAAGTTCGTAAGTCCCTGCTAATTTACATTGACTAGTTGCCAACACCCCGCTATGACTGCAGCCCGTTAAGAGTAAAGAAACTGTTCCTCTTGAAATGGTTACAAATCGTAACTGCGAAGGCGCCAGCTTCTGACGTATTCGCTTGCTCATCCAGGTACTACTACGTCCCTAAGGAAATGATTCCACAAAACTGCAGATGTTCCCAAGCTGGATGGTACTTTATCCTCAGAGCCCCAATGGCTCTGGAACTCCAATATATACCTAAACGTACACTAGCAATTGTACACTAGCAACCGTACACGTGCAAGTTAAGTTTAGCATTAGTCCCCAAATCCGAAATCGTGAATTGATGTTCAAGCCTTAGACAGTGGCACACTAACGCTTGCTGTCCTCCGGCCCGCCCGAAAACTGATACTGCAACTGGCACCAAGTTACTCCAGTTCAGGCTTCTTGGGTTTCTTCAGGGGTTGTGTGGTGGGGCCCTTGGTCATCAGCGACCGATGGATGTGTGGTATGACACCACCACCCGCTATCGTTGCCTTAATCAGCGTGTCCAACTCCTCGTCACCTGCAAACAAATGAAGAGAAGATATAGCAGAAATAAGCGCAGTGCGCAAAATTCCACAATTTCCTCGGGTTTTCGGAATCTCACCACGAATAGCAAGTTGTAAGTGACGAGGGGTAATTCTCTTGACTTTCAGATCCTTAGATGCATTTCCAGCCAACTCAAGGACCTCTGCAGTGAGATATTCCAAGATTGCAGAGGCATACACAGCAGCTGTGGAGCCAACACGGCCTGCTCACACAACAAAACAAACACACAGTAGTGCCAATGTCGACTGCTTATCTACTGGAGATGATGTGACTAGTTAACGCACAATTCACAGGGACATCAACAGCCTCCAAGAGTACAAACATACAAAACATAAGTGGTGGCAAACCGCCGTTCCTAAACCATTTAACCTACTAAGACGGGCTCTGACCTCTGCAATTCCGGTCCACCTCAAACTACACTGACTGTAACGAGGACATGCCTCACGCAGCAAAGCAGAGTATCTGTGCTCTTGAACACCACTTCCACAAGCTGGCTGATGTGTCGACAGATCAGCAAAGGATATGCATGCTCAGACACCGTGTACAACATATTCCCCGTCTGCCCCGCCAACCACGGATGGGTGCCGCCTTCTCTCCAAAAAGACTAACTCCATTCTATATAATCCCTCACCAGAACAACAAAGTAACGCTGCCGAAGAAATGCAGTTGGTAAACTCCGGGTGGACCCGGAAACATAAAAAAAAAAAAAAAAAAAAAAAAAAAAAAA